>CM040911.1:48604485-48639485 GCA_023029165.1 Gobiocypris rarus
GAGGAGAGAATATACAGTTTGTACAGTATAAAAACATTATTTCTGTGGAAAGACCACAAACGTAGAAACCCAATGCGTGTGTGTGTCTGAGTGTGAGAGAGTGAGTGTGTCTGTGAGAGTGTGTGTCTGAGTGTGTGAGGAGTGTGTGAGTGTGAGTAATGAGATGTTGAACTTATCGCTTTTTGTATTTTATTTTATTTATTTTTTTGCTGGTGAAAGTTACAGGAGTGCATATGGTGTGTGATATAAACACAATAATCATGGTTTTTCATAATTTACTGTCTTTGATATAAAATTGTGCCATATGATTGGCGATATAGAGTTGTTTTATCCAAGGCTCAGCTTTACTGTATTTATAAAGTATACGTACACAAACATGTAAATTCTGTCATCATGTCCTCACACTCATGTCGTTTCATTTCACTTCCAAACACAAGTGAAGATATGTTTATGAAAGCTGAGAGATTTCTGTCCCTCCATTTAAAGTCCATTCCTCTCAAACTTAAGAGCGTCGTAAAAATAACCAATCAAGTGTTTGATCCAAATACAAATGTGTGTGTGTGTCTGTGACTGTGTTGTAATCTTCATCTTAATCTTAATCTTGTGTTAACTAATCTTTAATTTAAACAGTTAAATATGCAGTTATTTTATGTTTGATTACTTTATTAAATTCCTGTACCTTTCTGCAGGTCATTAGGCCTGTACATTATTATTTAAAGGTAGGGTAGGTAAGAATTATCTAAAACACTTTTGTCCAAATTTGTTTAAACTTTCTTTATATGTCAATACATAATTAAAATGAAGTACTCTGAAAGAGAGTATAAAAATCGAGTGACTCTAGACTTTTTAATCTGCAATAAACAGCTCATTCTCATTGATTAGAGGAGTTCAAGAGAGGCACTGAGCTAGGAAGAGCAAAAGTAAGTACTTGTCTCCGGAGTGTAGTCCTTTCATCATGGAAACTCTTACATGCAACACACAGTATATGTTATGAATCTTACACGAAATTCATCTTCATCACAGTATAACTGATGTTATTGGAAAAACATGTATCAATGCTACCCGTTTTTAGCTTTGCCTTATAAATATAACTAGCTCGTTAGAATCAGACAAATATATATTTGAAACTTTACAGATTTATTGTAGCTTGATAGTGAGTACTAAAAGACATCTTATTTGTTTATATTCATACTGATAAAGTTAGATGTTTTATGACATGTGATTCTGACATGATGTCACTACATGCACTCCGCTCCTTCTTCTCCGCTCGTCTCAGGTGAATAATGCTCTTCCAGCTGATTGGTCGGCGGAGCGCGTTCATGTGTTTTGGGGGCGTGGCTTTGGAAAGAGCCCAGAAGGGAGAAGGTGGAGTGAATGGAAATAATGAGCTGTCTTTAAAACAGTCGTGAGAGGTCTACAGACACTCCATTTTATACTTTCTTTTTCAGAGTACTTACATTTTAATTATGTATTGATATATAAAGAAAGTTTAAACAAATTAGGAAAACAGTTTTTAACCAATTCTACCTACCCTACCTTTAATGCACACATGATTGAGGTCAAGTTAAACATTTTTAGTTTGAATTTTATTTTATACTGTGCATTGTTGCAATGTGCTAAATAAATATTTGCATTATTTGAAACTTTAATATTAATTTATGCAACTGCAATGCCTTGATTTTAGTAAAGTTACACAGTCATAGCCATAAATGTAATGGTACTAATAATTGGCATAATTTATTTCAATGTTTGGATTTCAGCCTCTTTTTTTTCGGTTTAGCCAAGAATTTTGATTTGGGTTTGATCTGAAGCAGAGCAACCTTCATCTGTGACACCACAATAACTCAACCTGTAGAGAACAATGACACTCTTCACTCTCTCAGATCAGACACACAGAGACTTCATTATTTAAAAAGCACAGATCTCCATGTTTGATGTAAGTGAGATTTACCAGGTTATAAATATATATGATATAAAAACAACACATTTATAGTCTGTAAAATACACACTGATGTCTATGGAACAATAACAATCCTTCAGTTATAAATGGAAACGTGTTTTATTCATATCAGACACACATTGTGTGAGTAACTATAACGCTTACTCTATTCTTCTCCCACTTCACGGACACTGACTCTCATGTATTTCAGGAGAAGTGGATGAATTTACGTGTTGGAAACCGACAGATCCGATTCTCTGAACTGCGGCGCAAACTAACATGGCGGGTCCATCACGCATTATAGATCAACTAACATGATCATTATAAAGGGTTTCAAACTACAAAACACGTTCACTTACACACATTTAGAGTCAGAATATCAGGTGTTTGATGACATCACCAAAAGATTGTGAATATTTTAAATAAAGAAGGAAAAACAATATAAGAGCGATGCATCTGTCATGCGGTGCTATTGTGTCTGCGGTGTCACGTGACTAACATGAGGCGTCGCCATGGAAATAATCAGGTGATGCTTTCTAAAATAACTTTGACGTCAACAGGTTAATGCTTCTAATACACATTTAGTTAACAAAATAAAACTATAAACATTTAAATGCTATAAAAGTGTGCACACTGAGAGAAATAAACAGCAGAAGCTGGCTATTTTCACAGTTTGCGTCAGCCAGTAACGTTAATCCACAGCTAATAATAAACACCAATTCTAACAAGCACGCTTTTAATACATTTATTCATAACAAAACAAAACCATGCCCGTTTAATGCTAGTAAAAGTGTGAGTGGAAGGAACGCTCCACCGCATGAGCTCAGCCATGGTGCCTTCATCTGTGCTGATCTGCGTCTCGAGGAGATGATGTCACACGGAGGGAGGCGTATGTCAGCTGAACACGCCCCAGTTTCTTGACTCCACCCCCATGTCAAAACAGTGCCACAAAGACACGCACAGAAAGTGAAGCGCACAGGAACGGTATCAGCACAGAAACACTGCGCAGAATAAAAGTTGCGTTGCAAATGAAACAACTTTATTTTCCTTTTGCAAGACTTTCTCTCTCAATACTTTATTTTTCTTGTGCAATATTTTATTTTTGTTTGCAAAACTTTTTTTTTTTCCTTTTGCAATACTTTATTCTTTTGCAAAACTATGTGGCATTATATTGACTCCATATGATGCTGAGTGTGTGCATCTGTGTGTGTGTGTGTGTGTGATGCTGTGTGTGTGACTGTGTGTGTATGATGCTGAGTGTGTGTATCTGTGTGTGTGTGTGTGTGTGTGTGTGTGTGTGTGTGAGCAGTGATGCTGAGAGTGTGTGTGTGTGTGTGTGTGTGTGACTGTGTGTGTAATGCTGAGTGTGTGTGACTGTGTGACTGTGTGTGACTGTGTGTGTGTGTGTGACTGTTTGTGTGTGTGTGACTGTGTGTGATGCTGAGTGTGTGTATGATGCTGAGTGTGTGTATCTGTGTGTGTGTGTGTGTGTGTGTGTGTGTGTGTGTGTGTGTGTGTGTGTGTGTGTGTGACTGTGTGTGACTGTGTGTGTGTCTGTGTGTGACTGTTTGTGTGTGTGTGTGTGTGTGTGTGGCTGAGTGTGTGTGTGTGACTGTGTGTGTATGATGCTGAGTGTGTGTATCTGTGTGTGTGATGCTGTGTGTGTGTATATGTGTGTGTGTGTGTGTGTGTGTGATGCTGAGTGTGTGTACCTGTGTGTGTGTGTGTGTGATGCTGAGTGTGTGTGTGACTGTGTGTGATGCTGAGAGTGTGTGTGACTGTGTGTGTATGATGCTGTGTGTGTGTATCTGTGTGTGTGTGTGTGTGTGTGTGTGTGTGTGTGTGTGATGCTGAGTGTGTGTGTGACTGTGTGTGTATGATGCTGGTGTGTGTATCTGTGTGTGTGTGTGTGTGTGTGTGATGCTGAGTGTGTGTGTGACTGTGTGTGTATGATGCTGATTTGTGTATCTGTGTGTGATGCTGAGTGTGTGTGTGTGTGAGACTGTGTGTGATGCTGAGTGTGTGTGTGACTGTGTGTATGATGCTGAGTGTATCTGTGTGTGTGTGATGCTGAGTGTATGTGTGTGTGTGTGTGTGTGTATGTGTGATGCTGAGTGTGTGTGTGTGTGTGTGTGTGTGTGTGACTGTGTGTGTCTGTGTGTGATGCTGAGTGTGTGTGTGTGTGTGTGTGAGAGAGACTGTGTGTGTGTGTGTGTGTGTGTGTGTGTGTGTGTGTGTGTGTGTGTGTGTGTAATGCTGAGTGTGTGTCTGTGTGACAGTGTGTGTGTGTGTGTGTGTGTGAGTGACTGTGTGTGTCTGTGTTTGACTGTTTGTGTGTGTGTGAGAGACTGTGTGTGTGTGTGTGTGTGTGGGCATGTTTTGTGAAATATCAGGACACAAATGTGTATAATGACATGTGACACAGGTATTACAAAAGAGGGTGAAATATGACGTTCCCCATGTCCTCACTTTTCAAAAATCATAAATCACACAGGATGATTTTTTCACAGAAAGTAAACTGTGCAGTCTCCTGTGATGGGTATGTGTGTGTGTGATGGGTAGGTTTACAGGGCAGTGTGTGTGTGTGTGTGTGTGTGAGTGATGGGTATGTGTGTGTGTGTGTGTGTGTGTGTGTGTGTGTGTGATGGGTAGGTTTAGGGCAGGGCAGTGTAGGGGATAGAAAATACGTTTGTACATAAAAACCATTACGCCTATGGAATGTCCCCACATTTCACAAAAACACGTGTGTGTGTGCGTGAGTGACTGTGTGTGTGTGTGTGTGTGTGTGTGTGTGTGTGTGTGTGTGTGAGAGACTGTGCAGGGTTTTTCCTTATGGCTTGATTTCTCTGCTCTGTCGATCCTTTCTCTGCTCCTCTATCCTGCTCTCGATCCTTTCCTTTTGTTCTCTGCCAGTGTGTTCTGGGCTGCTTGCTGTTCACCTGCCTGTTTCTTCTTGTCTAGTTTTGTTGTTTTATTTGATTTTGTTTTCTGTTTCTCTCATATTTTGTCTCTGCCCAGTTGTGTTAGGTTCCCTGTTCCTCTCCAGAATTCCCTGGTCTCGGACGGCTCTCTTACTGCTGACCATCTGGACTGTTACTGATGCTGGAGTTTGGATTTCTCTGGGTTGGCGTTTTGATACTTTATTTGAACCAAATATTATTGCCCCATTGTTATTATATTTGTATTTTAAGTCATTTTAAAGGCCATTGTTTGCTTAGGTCTATTTTTCTTACCAAAAAATCTGATTACTCGATTAATCAAAATAATCGACAGAATACTCGATTACCAGAATAATCGTTAGTGACAGCTCTAAATGTGACAATAGTTTGATTTCCCTCTTCCATTTTGTTACTTTATGAATAAATTAAATCATAAAATTCACAGTGTGACGCTCAGGTGACGCTCATTTGCAGTCACACCACCGGCCTCGCACCGTTCTCTCACGGCTCTCGCCCGCCCTGCTCGTCACACACAGAGACTCAGTTTCATGTCAGAGTCACGTGATCTTACCCAGTGTCTCCAGTTTACAGTGAGGATTCTCCAGTACAGCAGAGAGCAGCTTCACTCCTGAGTCTCCTAGATTATTCACAGACAGATCCAGATATCTCAGGTGTGAGGTTTGATCTCAGAGCTGAAGCCAGAGCAGCACAACCTTCATCTGTGACACCACTCCAACTCAACCTGTAGAGAACAATGACACACTCTTCACTCTCTCAGATCAGACACACAGAGACTTCATTATTTAAAAAAGCACAGATCTCCATGTTTGATGTAAGTGAGATTTACCAGTGTACAAAGGGCCAAGCTATAAAGACTTTGGTGCCCTCCGCTGGATTTATTTTATTGCATGATATAGTGAATCACATGATTATTGTTTCTTTCATTTCATTGGTTTGGGTCGGAGTTGAATGTCAACATGTTTATGGCCAGACATGTACAAACATGTTGCTAATTTCAGCGCAGTTTTGCATTGATCGTCGTGCTGATCTGGTTCAATTTCCAACTGACTTTCCTCATACTGTTGCGATATCTTAAAAGTAAGTATTTAAATAGTCTTTTATGCTTCATTGTTAGATTTAATTGCCTGTATTTCATATTACACGCTAGAAGTTTGTTTATTCTTTTGAAGTAGTCCATGCGCCAATTTGAACTGTGTTCATCTCAGCATAAACCATGGATAAAACTGTAAATTTAACTGTTTGAATATTGTAGATATTTAACTTTGATTTGATCGTGATTTAAAGCACATTTGCTGTATGTATAAACAAGAAGAAATTTACACCTGCTGGACTTAATTTGAATATATTTAAAATGGTTTAACTGTCATTATCTTTACGCTATTGCATTATTATTTCATATCGTTAATATTGTTTCTGGATTGTATTTATATTAATTGTTATTATTGTTTGCTTAAAGCACACTCATACTGATGTATGATACAAATGAACATTAAAGAACCCTTTTGTGGACATGGACCAGTGATTTATTTTTCTGCCTGAACAATCTGTAGCGGTTGTCACCAAGATTAAGACCGCACCTTAATAACTTTCATACAACCAGGTTATAAATATATGATATAAAAACAACATTTATAGTCTGTAAAATACACACTGATGTCTATGGGCGGCAATAACAATCCTTCAGTTATAAATGGAAACGTGTTTTATTCATATCAGACACACATGAGTAACTATAACGTTTACTCTATTCTTCTCCCACTTCACGGACACTGACTCTCATGTATTTCAGGAGAAGTGGATGAATTGTGTTGGAAATCCGACAGATTCGATTCTCTGAACTGCGCACAAACTAACATGGCGGGTCCATCACGCATTATAGATCAACTAACATGATCATTATAAAGGGTTTCAAACTACAAAACACGTTCACACACATTTAAGAGTCAGAATATCAGGTGTTTGATGACATCACCAAAAGATTGTGAATATTTAAATAAAGAAGGAAAAACAATATAAGAGCGATGCATCTGTCATGCGGTGCTATTGTGTCTGTGTCACGTGACTAACATGAGGCGTGCCATGGAAATAATCAGGTGATGCTTTCTAAAATAACGGCCTTAAACTCACGCTGGGGCTCAGATAGAATATATCAAACTCTCCATCGGTCAGTTGGCGGATCATTTCCTTATTAATTCATTAATTAATCGGATAAAAGCCCAATTTGTTTTATTTGATTGTCAAACACACTATTCCACATCCTGCCCAATGCTGTGCTTCAAACACACGTGTCAGCGGAGTAACACACACACACAGTGAATATATCTACCCTTACACATTAACCATGGGTTTACAACTAAACACACATCAATAAATAAAACAGGGTTATTGTAGTTATTCATAAAATTAACCATAGTTTTGCTTTAAATCCATAGTTTAATGATATTCTGAAAAACTAAAACCACACACTCACACAGACACACACACACACACACACACACACACTCACACACACACTATGGTGAAGTAAACTGTTCCTGTCATGTCTTTATCCTGTAAATAGGCTACAAGAATCATTAACATTTATATTCAATGACACGCTGTTGTCCCTTTACAGTCACTACTCTCATAAAATACTTGAATGACTGTTGACTTTAATATTTAATATTGCTGCTCTACTGCGTTCTGTGTGTGTGACGCCCTCTTCAGTGAAGTTTGGAGTTTAATGCAGACTATCTCACGCTTTCATGCTGAATGGAAATACTCGTGTGAATTAGGAACATTCACAGATGAGGATATAACCTGTCAAATGAACGTTTACGCTGAGGACACACGCATCTGTCAAAGCATGACAGGGTGTGTTAACGCTAATGCATTAGCTTGAAGCTAACATCAAGATCTCTCATGTTTTGGGCTCTGGGATCATGTCCTTTACAGGAGCTCACTGTCTCCACTGCACTATTCTTCATATAACTTATAACGCTCATCTGGGAATCTCATCAGATTTGTGAGGGAAATCATTTATAAACCTACAGCAACACAGGAGAATACGTCAATATCTCTGAAATATGAGAACTGTTCATCGCCATTTCACAATAAAAGTTTCATCTCTGAGTTTGAGTTTGCATGTTTGATGTCCACATATTCTTGTTCCAGAAATTACAGCGGCTGTAGCATTTCTGCCAGTAATGGACACACACACACACACACACGCTCACACAGTCACACACACACACACACACACACACACACACGCTCTCACACAGTACACACACACACACACACACACACACACAATCACACAGTCTCACACACACACACACACAATCACACAGTCTCACACACACACACACACAGTGATGATTGTTCTCAGTGTTACTTACTCAGCTGATCTAGTTGCTGTAACCACAGGCAGCACACTCACACACTCACACACACACACACACACACACACACACACACACACACACACACACACACACACACACAGTGATGATTGTTCTCAGTGTTACTTACTCAGCTGATCTAGATGCTGTAACCACAGGCAGCATCTTCTGAAGAACTTCATCTCCTGTGTTTACTCTGTCACTGTTTGAACATAAAGAATAAGTTAATCAGGGCTGGACATTAACGCTTGTCCGTTTGTCCGGGACAAGTGGATTTTGAAGGGCAAGTGTCCAACCGGACAAGTATCCTGATTAAAAAGCAATAACAAAAGATATCTAGGAATCACCAAACCGCAAGAATGATTGTGCATTGATTTAGTGTAAGTGTCGATGGATAGTGGATAATAATGATATAATGTAATGTATAATGAACTGGTGTTAACAAGGTTGAGCTGTTGACGCCGTGCAGCCTCTCGAGGAGAAATCACAACAAACGAGCGCGCTCACACAGAGAAACTCCGTTAACATACACGGTTAAAATCACAAACTGTGGAGTTTTTATATTTATAACATATGATAGCTACAGTTAAGCAACACCACACAATCAAGAGTGCTGTTTTCCTGAATACAATCACAATTGGAAATGACACTGATTTTATATGACAGCTCAATAAACAGTTAATTAACATTAAGTCACTTACATTTCAGATGCAATATTGACTGTTTCTGTTCTATTTCAGCAGCGAAAATAGATCCAAACAAAGATCACAGCAGAACCGTAACGCTTCTCACAGCAACAGTGTGTTACTGAACGATTCAGCGCTTGAATGAATCGGTTGAATCAAAGATTCAATGACCTGTTCATAAACAGCCTCATTCTTCAATGAATCGTTTGAATGAGCGACTCAATGACTCGGCCATTAAGAGTCACCTGCGCCACCTACTGGTGCTTTAGTTTCATGGTTAAACATTTCTTATTTCTATATTCTAAATATTTAAAACAATCTCATAACATTTATTTAATGTAGTTGTCATTTTTTAGTGTAAATTATTTAATTTGATTGGTAACCCCTATAGTGTCTTATTCTAATTTAATTTATTGATCAAATTTAAGAATTTAAAATAAAAGCTGAAGCATAACATATATATTTAATTAATAAGATTATGGAAAAAATGCCCTTTATAAAAGGTAAAAATATCACAGATATGCAGATTTAAACATGTCAAAGCTGCTTGAACACTGGAGAGAATATTGCTTCAGAATAAATTATTATATTTACAACATAAACAAAAATTATGGACAAACTATTTTTGACTCGGACAATGTGAATGACAAACACGTGAACAGGCTTAATGTCGAGCCCTGAGTTAATTATTACTGATAATAATAATAATAATTAATATCATGAGTAAATAATTCATTAAATCCCCTCAAATGCTGTTTTAATGAAGCTGGTTTATAACGGACACAGATCTGTGGTCTCTTTCTCTGGTCAGTGTTTCTGTGTCCGGTCTATTAGTCTGCATTTACACTACAACACTCAGTGCTCAGATCTATGATGACATCACAGGTTACTGTCCGTCCGTTGCTATGGTGATCACTGTGTCAACCATCACAGTTTCAGGAGCGACTCAGATCAATAGTTCAGCGGATTCACTCCCATAATCAGACATCCCAGCTCTCCGGGAAGTTCCAGGAGTCTCCCTCATGTTGATATTGGGAGCGTCTCAAACGGACGGCTGCATCCTAGTGAGGTTGTGTCTTTCCTAGTCCAGTCCTTCTGAGGCTTGTAGACTCCAGTCCTCCTCAGCATTAAACACTATGAGACGCTCTAGTAAGGGCTCATGGCTACGGCACACGTGTTCCCGCCCCCACGGTCACGCCACCAAAATACTGTTCAAACTTCATTCTGGGAAACACTTTGTATTAAAGATCTTTATATTAACTGGCTGTTCTATGAATGCAATGCAGTGAATGACAGCCGTCTGTGTCTCCAGTGGCTCACATTATTGGCAGTTTAGTGTCGACTGATTCATTTACACCAAAACAAAAGATAACACGTGTGCCTTCATCTCTGAAAACATTATTTGTGTCTTACATTTCATGATGAACTCAGATAAGCTCAGTGCCGTTCTCCAGCAGGTCTTCTTCATGAATGTGAATGTGTGCAAAGGATTGTGGGGATTGAGCTGAATTAAAGATGCGAAACGAAGGATCCTTCAAACTGAGACGCCTTCAGAGGCGCTTGATGACGTGCAGTCGAGATATGCAACCTTACTAGGACACAGCCTCCGTTTGAGAAACACCCGAAAATTATGCACAATATCCCAGAAATCAATCTGTGCCCGTGATTTAAACACCTCTGATCTCTGTGTTTCTCTTTCTTCATAATGTTTTAGACTGTAATGATTGAACTCAGTGTTACTTACTTATAATTTCCGGCTCCAATTAATCTGTACAGGTCAAACTTCTGCATCGTCTTCTCTGAGGACAACAACACAAAAACTAAAGCTGACCACTGAGATGAGGAGAGTTTCACAGCACGTAATCCTCCACGGCTCATATGAGGTTGAGCTTTGCTCACCAGTGAAAGATCACCCAGTTCATTCAGACAGTGAAACAGATTGATGTATTTATCTGGAGAGGGATTCTCACTGATCTTCTCTTTAATATAGTCGACTGTTACCTCATTGTTAGAGAGCTGTTTCCTGTCTGTGTCTTTAGTTCTTGTAAGAGACTCTGATTAGACTCCACTGACAGACCCAGAAGGAAACGAAGGAAAAGGTCCAGATGCCCATTTTTACTGTCTAAAGCCTCATCCACAGCTCTCTGATGGAGATCAGACAGTGAAGCTGTGTCTCCATTAGTTGGTTTGGTGATCTGGTCAAACACATTGATGTTCTTGTTTATAAAGGAGAGATGCACATATAGAGCCGCTAGATGTTCCTGAAGGCTCAGATGAACAAAGCAGAAGACTTTCCCTGATACAAGCCCGACTCTCTCTGAAGATCTGAGTGCACAATCCTGAGTACACTGATGCTTCTGTCACATCAATGCCACACTCGCTCAGGTCTTCCTCATAGAAGATCAGGTTTCCTTTCACAAGCTGCCGATACGCCAGTTTCCCCAGTTTGACAATCATCTCTTCATCTTTCACTCTCTTCTCATAGTCCTTCTCATGTTTGATGTTGGTCTGAAGGATCAGGAAGTGTGTGTACATTTGAGTGAGAGTCTTGGGGATCTCTCTCTTCCAGTCTCTGCTTCACTCAACATCTTCTCCAGAACAGTGGCTGAGATCCAGCAGAAAACTGGGATGTGACACATAATAAAGAGGCTCCTTGATGACTTCAGGTGTGAGATGATCCTGTGGGCCAGACTCGGATCACTGATTCTCTTCATGAAGTATTCCTCCTTCTGTGGGTCACTGAAGCCTCGTACCTCTGTCACTCGATGGACACACTCAGAGGGGACGAGATCAGCTGCTGCGGGTCTGGAGGTGATCCAGATGAGAGCCGAGGGAAGCAGATTCCCCGCAATGAGGTTCGTCAGCAGCTCGTCCACTGAGGCTGATTCAGTCACATCACACAACCTCACATCGCTCAGAAAATCCAGAGACAGACGACACTCATCCAGACCATCAAAGATGAACAACACTTTATACTGATCACTGGATATTTCCATTTCTTTGGTTTCAGGGAAAAGACATGAAGAAGATCTGAAAGACTGAGTGTTGTGTCCTTCATCAAGTTGAGCTCTCTGAAAGGAAGTGGAAATATGAGCTGGACGTCCTGATTCTGTTTCCCTTCAGCCCAGTCCAGGATGAACTTCTGCACAGAGACTGTTTTTCCAATGCCAGCGACTCCTTTGTCAGCACAGTTCTGATGGGTTTGTCTTGTCCAGGTAAAGGTCTAAAGATGTCACTGCATTTGATCGCTGTGTCCTCTGTTTCTGCTCTCCTGGACTGTGTCTCAATCTGTCTCACCTCATGCTCATTATTGATCTCTCCACTTTCACTCTCTGTGATGTAGAGCTCTGTGTAGATCTCATTCAGGAGTGTTGGGTTTCCTGCTTTGATATTCCCTCACACAAACACTCAAACTTCTTCCTCAGATTTGATCTCAGTGTGTCGAGGACTTCAGCAGGTTTAGAGTCATGGCTGTGAGATTAAAATACCACATTATTACACAAGTTAGAGAAGTAAATAGCCATAGATCACAGAATGGATGATGTGTTTGCTGTATTATGGGACACAGAACATCATACGGTTTCTGAAATGTGTCAATCATTAATCATGTGTTTGAGTGATGTGTGATGTCATCGCAGCTCCTAAAATTAAACCACAACAAAAGTCCCACATTTTACCTGAAACCAGGACACATGCTTTCATTAAAGTCTTGTGGTTGAATCTCAGGCGTGAACACAGTTTTGTTTTGAACTGGTCTGGATTGAAGATTTGGCCTTAAATCAGAATGAAGAGGGTAAAGAATCAGACACACTGATATTGATGTAATTGTGTCATTAACTGAGTAACAGACCAACAGCTTTTACAGTGTGTGAATGTATTAACAATACAATACATAGAGCTTTACACAAGAGCACAATGATCATCATTAATAGACTGAAACGCACAGGATCTGAACTCATTACACTGCTGTTTATTAATAACAACTTCATAAAGATCAAATACTGTAAGCATAACTGTTATAGAGATGATATACCTGAGATCAGGCCGTTTGTCTCCACTCTTAAACTTCACTGGTGGCAGAACCATAGAGCGGTCACTCTTCATAGACACACAGCTGGACTCTGGGTTTGAGCTCTTCTGCTGGACTGAACTGGAACAGAGAACAGATTCAGTTTAATCCTTTATATTACTGGGATCATTCTTTATGTGTGTGTGTGTGTGTGTGTGTGTGTGTGTGTGTGTGTGTGTGTGTGTGTGTGTGTGTGTGTGTGGGCATGTTTTATCAGGACACAAATGTGTATAATGACATGGGTATGACACAGGTATTACAAAAAGAGGGTGAAATATGAGGACGTTCCCCATGTCCTCACTTTTCAAAATGCTTATAAATCACACAGGATGAGTTTTTTTCACAGAAAGTAAACTGTGCAGTCTCCTGTGATGGGTAGGTTTAGGGACTGCGGTCAAGCCAGCCGCTCTTTTTTTTAAATATGCGCGTCTAATCGTGCTCTTACGGTATGGGTGCTGGAAGCGGTCAAAATAGAGTTAAAGACTCTGTAATAAAGGCGTTTCATTTATACTTTGCATTTTACCCTACTTGCATTTAAGACCATAAACAACATTAAAAAAATTATAATATATTGCTATTTTCCATCTTATTAGGACACAAATAATACACTTTAATGTTTGTTTGTTTTTTTTAAATAGACATGACTTATTTTAATTTTAATGTTTGCATAGGCTATACATTAATTATTATACATAAAATAATTTTAATAACTTTTTGATTTTAATGTTTTTATATGCTGTACATTAATTATTATACATAAATTATTTTTAATGACTTTTTGATTTTTAATGTTTTTTTATATGCTATACATTAATTATTATACATACTTTATTAATTTTATTATTTATAATTTTTTTATTTTAAAATATAGTTGTATATAAAATATTAATTATACATTATTTATTACTATTCGTTTGATTTATTACTATATATTTATATATATATATATATTATATTAATAATTATACATTATTTATTACTATAAATTAATGCTAATATTCGTGTTAATCATCATACATAATTAATGTTATTTTTATTTTAATGTTTGCATATGCTATACATTAATTATTATAAATAATTTATTATATATATATATATATATATATATTATTTATTATTATTATTTAATGTTAATATTCATGTTAATATCATACATAATTATTGTTACTTTCTATTTATTTATTTCTTTTAATGTGATTTTAATGTTTACGTTTCCATACATCATTTATACAATGACTTATACCATGTCCAATATTCAAAAAAACTAAACATTTAAAATCTTTCCTTTATAGGTTTGCTCATTCACTGATTTGATATTAGTTCAGGGTGACGCTGGCTATTACTGTATTTATTTACAAGTCATTTTACTGTATAGTTTTGGAGAAAAGTACAGTCAAACCCGCCCCAAAGATCAAAGTGCAGTCAATCACTTAGACCATGTCAAATGTTCAAAAATTCATAAAAATCTTTCCTTTATAGGTTTGCTCATTCTGTCATTTGATATTAGTTCAGGGTGACGCTGACTATTACTGTATTTATTTACAAGTCATTTTACTGTATAGTTTTGGAGAAAAGTACAGCCAAACATGCCCCAAAAATCTAAGTGCATTCAGGCCCTTACTCTGTCCAATATTCAAAAATTCATAAAAATCTTTCCTTTACAGGTTTGCTCTTTTTGTCATTTGATATTTGTTCAGGGTGACCCTGACTATTACTGTATTTATCTACAAGTCATTTTACTGTATAGTTTTGGAGAAAAGTACAGTCGAACTTGGCCCAAAAATAAAGTGCATGCCCTTACACCGTTTCCAATATTCAAAAGCTCATAAAAATCTTTCCTTTATAGGTTTGCTCATTCTGTCATTTGATATTAGTTCAGAGTGACCCTGACTATTAGTGTATTTATTTACAAGTCATTTTACTTTATAGTTTTGGAGAAAAGTACAGTTGAACTCAGCCCATAAATCAAAGTGCATTCAGGCCCTTACACTGAGTCCAATATTCAAAAATTAACAAAAATGTTTCCTTTATAGGTTTGCTCATTCTTATACTTGATATTTGTTCAGCGTGACCCTGACTATTAGTGTATTTATTTACAAGTCATTTTACTGTATAGTTTTGGAGAAAAGTACAGTCGAACTCAGCCCATAAATCAAAGTGCATTCAGGCCCTTACACTGTGTCCAATATTCAAAAATTCATAAAAATGTTCCTTTATAGGTTTGCCCATTTATGTACTTAATATTTGTTCAAATTGACCCTGACTATTAATGTATTTATTTACAAGTCATTTTACTGTATAGTTTAGGAGAAAAGTAAAGTTGAACTCAGCCCATAAATCAAATTGCATTTAAACCCTTACACTGTCTAATTTTCAAAAATTCATAAAAATCTTCCCTTTATAGGTTTGCTCATTCTGTCATTTGATATTAGTTCAGGGTGACCCTGACTTTTACTGTATTTATTTACAAGTCATTTTACTGTACAGTTTTGGAGAAAAGTACAGTCAAACCCGCCCCAAAAATCAAAGTGCATTCAAGCCCTTACACTAAGTCCAATTTTCAAAAGCTCATAAAAATATTTCCTTTATAGGTTTGATCATTCTGTCATTTGATATTTGTTCAGGGTCACCCTGACTTTTACTGTATTTATTTACAAGTAATTTTACTGTACAGTTTTGGAGAAAAGTACAGTCAAACTCGCACAAAAATCAGTGCATTCAATCACTTACACCATGTCAAATGTTCAAAAATTCATAAAAATATTTCCTTTATAGGTTTCCTCATTCTGCCATTTGATATTTGTTCAGAGTGACCATGGCTATTACTGTATGTATTTACAAGTAATTTTACTGTATAGTTTTGGAGAAAAGTACAGTCAAACTCGACCCAAAAATCAGTGCATTCAATCACTTACACCATGTCCCAATTTGAAAAACTCATAAAAATCTTCCCTTTATAGGTTTGCTCATTCTGTTTTTTTTGAAAATTGGACACAAAATTGCACTTTGATATTTGAAGTTTGACTGTACTTTTCTCCAAAACTATACAGTGAAATTACTTGTAAATACCTACAGTTACAGTCAGGGTCAATCTGAACTAATATCAAATGACAGAATGAGCAAACCTATAAAGGAAATATTTTTATGAATTTTTGAACATTTGACATGGTGTAAGTGATTGACTGCACTGATTTTTGGGGTGAGTTTGACTGTACTTTTCTCCAAAACTATACAGTAAAATGACTTGTAAATAAATACAGTAATAGTCAGGGTCAATCTGAACAAATATTAAGTACATAAATGGGCAAACCTATAAAGGAAATATTTTTATGAATTTTTCAATTTGGGACACCGTGCAAGTGCTTGAATGCACTTTGATATTTTGGGCGGGTTTGACTGTACTTTTCTCCAAAACTGTACAGTAAAATGACTTGTAAATAAATACACTAATAGTCAGGGTCACTCTGAACTAATATTAAATGACAGAATAAGCAAAAGAATTTTCAAGCATTCTGAGTGAAATGAACAGCTATGGCTTTTTCAGACAGTTCTAAACTAAACACTAAACGCCACATTAACTGATCTCTAACTACTTTAACTTAAGTGCTGCTAATACACATTTAATTAACAATACCAACCATTCAAATGCTAAAAATGTGTGCACACTGAGAGAAATAAACAGCAGATGCTGGCTATTTTCACACAGTTTGCATCAGCCAGTAACGTTAATCCACAGCTAATAATAATCACCACTTCTAACTTAAGCAAACGCTTTTAATACACATTTATTCATAACAAAACAAAATCATGCCTGTTTTAATGCTAGTAAAAGTGTGAGTACAAGGAAACGCTCCACCCGCATGATATAAAGGAAAGATTTTTATGAGTTTTTCAATTTGGGACACGGTGCAAGTGCTCGAATGCACTTTGATATTTTGGGCGGCTTTGACTGTACTTTTCTCCAAAACTATACAGTAAAATGACTTGTAAATAAATACAGTAATAGTCAGGGTCACTCTGAACTAATATTAAATGACAGAATGAGCAAACCTATAAAGGAAAGATTTTTATGAATTTTTGAATATTGGACACAGTGTAAGGGCCTGAATGCACTTTGATCTTTGGGGTGAGTTTGACTGTACTTTTCTCCAAAACTATACAGTAAAATAACTTGTAAATAAATACAATAATAGTCAGAGTCAATCTGAACTAATATCAAATGACAGAATGAGCAAAGCTATAAAGGAAAGATTTTTATGAGTTTTTTTCAATTTGGGACAGTGCAAGTGCTTGAATGCACTTTGATCTTTGGGGTGAGTTCGACTGTAATTTTTGTCCAAAACTATACAGTAAAATGACTTGTAAATAAATACAGTAATAGTCAGGGTCACCCTGAACAAATATCAAATGACAGAATGAGCAAACCTATAAAGGAAAGATTTTTATGATTTTCTGAAAATTTGACATGGTGTAAGTGATTGACTGCACTTTGATCTTTGGGGCGGGTTTGACTGTACTTTTCTCCAAAACTATACAGTAAAATGACCTGTAAATAAATACAGTAATAGTCAGCGTCACCCTGAACTAATATTAAATCAGTGAATGAGCAAACCTATAAAGGAAAGATTTTAAATGTTTTGTTTTTTTGAATATTGGACATGGTATAAGTCATTGTATAAATGATGTATAAAAACGTAAACATTAAAATCACATTAAAATAAATAAATAAATAGAAAGTAACAATAATTATGTATGATATTAACATGAATATTAACATTAAATAATAATAATAAATAATATATATATATATATATATATATATATATATATATATATATATATATATATATATATTAAAATAAAATAATAAATTATGTATAATAATTAATGTATAGCATATGCAAACATTAAAATAAAAAATAACATTAATTATGTATGATAATTAACACGAATATTAGCATTAATTTATAGTAATAAATAATGTATAATTAATAATATATATATAGTAATAAATCAAACGAATAGTAATAAATAATGTATAATTAGTATTTTATATACAACTATATTTTAAAATAAAAAAATAATAAAATTAATAAAGTATGTATAATAATTAATGTATAGCATATAAAAAACATTAAAATCAAAAAGTCATTAAAAATAAATTATGTATAATAATTAATGTACAGCATATAAAAACATTAAAATCATAAAGTTATTAAAAATATAGGTTTCACTTTATTTTGATGGTCCCTTTAACATATTCTGTTGACTATAAGTAGCGTTGCACCTACATGTCCACTAAATATCATTAGAGTGTTAGTAGAGTTTCAGTAGACTGGTAGGGTTAGGGTTAGAATTAAGGCTGGGCGATATCCAAAAAAAAGATATATCTCGATATTGTCCACATTTTTACGATATTCGATATATATCTCGATATGTTTGCAATTGCTTTTAAATTAAAAAAAAGATTTTGTTTTGCCCACATTAAAAACAACAAAAACTATTTAGATAGAACCAAATTAAATACAAAATGTTTACGTTTACTGAACAGGTTGGGATGACCAAAACCTTAAATCATGATACGAGTAATTTAATAGTTTTTTAATGTACTTTTATAATTACAATATAGATTTTTAATTTGATCTTTAAAAAAAAAAAACATAAGTAAAACATGAAAATTACAAACAATATGACAAAAACTGTGCTTTATTTTCAGCTACAGTGGGTCTATTTAACAGCTGCAAATCAAGAAATAAATCAAAAATCAAATATATATAAAAGTCTTTACTCTATAAATTAACAATAGGCTACACTGATTCTTAATAAATATATTAAAGTTGTTTAGCCAAGCATGGGGTGGTTTTCTAATTTTCGTTGTTGTTTGATTAACATTAAATCACACAGAATATGAGGTCCGGCCCTTTAAGACCTCGACGGACCAAATTCATTGTAACACACGATTTCTCACTCAACTCTCTGTACGTTCCACTGATCTATATAAATTATATAGATCAGTGGTACGTTCACTAAAGACATACACTACTGTGTTTACCTGAATACTTGCCTGCACGTGCATTTTTACATTTGTTTGACCACTGAAACCCAATAATCCATGAAGGAACTGAATCCCGATCGCATGTTGTCTGAAAGGCGTGTGCGCTTCCGGTCAGAGTCCGGCAGCGCGAGCTCGTCCCGCGCCGCGCTGTTATTTCTCTCTCATGCATATTTAACTCTTCTGCTTCCGATGTTTAGGGAATGGTGGAAGCAGACCTCTGCGTTACCTGGTAATGTTATTTGGGAAAGTTTCCATGTTGAATTTGAAATATTCGATATTCACGATATTTTCAAATTTTACATCGTCGTCAAAATTATTGCGATAGTATCGCTAATATTCGATATATCGCCCAGCCCTAGTTAGAATAAGTTGACATGTAGTTGCAAAGTTACTAATAGTCAGTAGAATGTCTGTTGAAAGATCATTAGAATAAAGTGTTAGCAGATATTAAGCAGACAGTCTATTAATACTCTAACGAGAGTTAGTTGACATGTAGGTGCAACGTTACTTATAGTCAACAGAATGTTCTAAAGGGACTGTAACGAAGTTCGTTGTTGAGGGAAGGAAGGAGGCGGGAACCGGCGAACGTTCAAAAGATTTTAATTTCAAAATAAATAAACAAAAGGAAAGTAAATCGCGGGCAGCCCCTCACGGACGACTGCCCGCACACACATACCAAAACATAAACAAAACTCAACATAAAATCCAGGCCTGGTCCTCTCTGGTCCTTTCCTGAACTCGCCCGTCCTTTTATGTCTCCGAGCTCCCTCATGAGAGGACTTCGAGACCGGTGTGCCTCGCTACAGGTGACGTTCATTAACACTCACACACCGGTCTCCACTCGCTCCTCCCATGTCAAAATAAAGTGTTACCAAAATATATTATGTATAATAATTAATGTATAGCCTATGCAAACATTAAAATTAAAATAAGTCATGTCTATTTAAAAAAAAAAAAAAAAACATCAAATTGTATTATTTGTGTCCTAATAAGATGAAAAATAGCAATATATTATAATTTTTTTAATGTTGTTTATGGTCTTAAATGCAAGTAGGGTAAAATGCAAAGTATAAATGAAACGCCTTTATTACAGAGTCTTTAACTCTATTTTGACCGCTTCCAGCACCCATACCGTAAGAGCACGATTAGACGCGCATATTTAAAAAAAAGAGCGGCTGGCTTGACGCAGTGTTTAGGGGCAGGGGCAGTGTGTGTGTGTGTGTGTGTGTGTGTGTGTGTGTGTGTGTGTGTGTGTGTGTGTGTGTGTGTGTGATGGGTAGGTTTAGGGGCAGGGGCAGTGTAGGGGGATAGCATGTACAGTTTGTACAGTATAAAATGCATTTTACCTATGGAAAGTCCCCACAATTCACAAAAACCTAACGTGTGTGTGTGTGTGTGTGTGTGTGTGTGTGTGTGTGTGTGTGTGTGTGATCTTTATCTGTGATGTAACTCAATATTGATCAGTGTGTGTTGAAAGCACCTGCGTCCTGGAGAGAAATCTCCATCTGTGGATCCTTGTGGATCAGCCATGATGAAGCTGCAGGAGAATCTGATGAGTTTGAGCTCCTCCACTGACTCTGAATGAACAATCATCACACACTAAATTAAATGATTACATTAAACATCCTTCATCATTTATCTGCACACATCTGGAGTGTGTGAGGAAAGGATCACGTGACTGTGAACTCAAGCTCAGTCACTCATGTTTACACATCTGCTGTTAAACCTCTGAAGAATCACACACACATCACCAAACACAAAAGAAACCCTTCATTAAAGATTTCATATCAAACAATCCCTCAAAATGTCCTCCAGAGATTGATATTAATATGAGGAAGTCACACACATGAACACTCACCTCGATCAAACTTTCACAAGATACAGCTTCTCCAATCCTCCAGCTTTAACATCAGAAACACACACGGACATTCCTGATTAAACTCTGACAAACGCTTCTATTAAACACTTTAAAGCTCTGTTTTCCTGTACCGTATTCGTGTTTTACAGATTAAAATGGCGGCCAGAGAACTCGAACTTACTTTCACTTTTGCGATTGTGACGAGAGTAAACAGACACGCGCGTTCACGAGAGCACTACTGCGCGTGCGTGGTTGCGTGAACGCCTGTTGGAGATTAATATGTTGTGAATAAATTAGCTTTATTGCGCGAGCACTCACTTCGATTTCTTTGTTTTTTGTCTTTTATTCATAATTTTGTTCTTGTTTGTTAGTTCTTATTTTTTCTGTCGTTCATATAGTTTTGTGCTTTCGTTTATTCCTCGATTTTGGTCTATTCTTGCATTTATTCTGCTCTTTTTCAGTTTTTATCAGTGTAATTTATTATAAAAGTATTATTATTAATGACATTTAGTCATTTATCAGATGATTTTTCCACATCAATGCAATGTGACATAAACCTGAAGGAATCAGAGAAATGAAAAGCATACTGTAAAAACACTGTCAACTCTTTCACAGTTTTCATTTATTAACTTTATTGCACTTTTAATTGAATTCCTGAAATGGTCCAAACTCACGGAGAGGAAAGGACAGAAATGATTGCGACACATTAAATAATGAATAAATCCTGATGTTTTAAAGTCATCTCTTGTGTTCTCTCACATCACACTCTTTTAGTCTCGTTTAGCTCTGTTTGATTGTGTTTCTGTGCTATTATGAGTCTCTGTTCACTGCAGGACGAGATCAGATGATGGTTTTCTTTCATATTTAGCAATCAATCAATCTGTAGTGCAGTAATAACATGTGTGTTTATTTCTCTCTGCTCAGTTTCTTCTGTTTGTGCCATTCTGTGTCCAACACCATCCCATCAGCACACAGTGACCTCTAGTGGTGACCTCAGGAACAGCATCATCTGACATCATCACATCCCCTTTCTCTAAAGCAGTGGTCACCAACCTTTTCAAGCCAAAGATCCCTGACCTCAGCCTTGATGAAAGGCCAGATCTACCTAGAGATTTTTCATGGCCGATTCAGAGTTTTTCGACACCATCTGTCGATTTTTAACAAATTATTGTAGTTTATTTGCTCTATAACTGGCCAAACTTGCCTTAAAAAAATGAGCTATTTGAAATGCGAGGCAAACACTGCATTTTAATCACGATCCAAACAAAGATAGACATATGTAGCATGAGCAGTTGTTTTTGATTTAAATGACACTGCATAATTTCAAGACTTAGAGCAAATACAGAAGGGTCTGACTTTAGCTTTGTGAAATTGGTACATAATACACACCTGCACAAAACAAAAACAGATGGACTAAATAAAAATGCTAATTCACTCTCTGACAGTCGGTGGTGCTTATGAAAGAAAAAGGTGTTTCTTTGGAGTACGGCTGTAAAATGCCAGAGAAACTGTTCTGAAGACAGTCAGTTTAGTTCAGAGATACATTCCCTCCCGATTCAATATTTATATGTTTCTTCCTATATATCCCCAACAGTTCTCTTGCTGGGCCTATTTATACCTGCATGGTCCACTTCATGTGTTTTTACAGATCAGATATCTATCTAAATAATAGGCTAATAATCATTCTCATTTCACTAATGACATTTTGTTCAGTATCCACTCCTAACAGGACCTGCAAACGTTGTGTTTTTCTCTTTTATTAGTGTATTTTTGTTAGGTTTTGGTCAGCTGTTATTTGTCATTTCTGCCACAATAGCAAAGCGGCGATGTAAAATCTACGATATCAGTCAATCCATCATGTTTTATTTATAAAGCACATAAGAGCAGTGGTCACAAGCATTTTCACTACAGGATGTAACAGAACTAACACAATAAAAATTGCAATTCATAAACGCAGGGCAATTCAACGTGTAAATATAACATAAGCCAGCTCAGAGTTGCATTTCCCGATAACGTTGTCTCTTAGCGCGATAAGAAGACTCTAAAGGTATAACTTAACTAAAGTTATACCATTTTTAGCGTAGTTCCCAAACATACCTTAGGAGGTTGCTTAAGGTATTCCTTCTTAAGTGTGAGAGTAGCAGGTGCTGTCCGAGCGGCGGTGTTGAAGTGGGTTATCAATGGCTTAAAAATCGATTATTCACTCTATGAGCTGTTTAACTGCGTTATGTGAGAAAGTGGTGGGGTTTTTATAATAGAAGCACTTCAGAAATAGTTGAAATTGCATTTATTAGGATTCGTGAGATCTTACAAATATAACCCAAATGGCAAACTAAATCAAACCGTGGATATGTAATATAATTTTGAAATGATTGTGCAAACCCTCTACCTCTCATGCCCAAACGTATCATGAATCAACCCACTACATGTATATGCCATTTATATTATCTTAATTTACCACAGCCTTCATTTACTCCACAAGCAGGGCTAATCGCCCGCATCACAGTATTAGTGTAAATCACTAATTTCTGTTATTGGATGACCTGAATCAACAGGCCTACATTAAAATTATAAATTATAAAAACACAATAACAACCCCAACAATAAATTTAAACAAAAATACTATAGGCTATCAAAAGTTTCCCACATATTATCTTTGTGGGGGCATTTGAGTAATAGGTTAAACAAGAATTCACACACACACAAATATAATTACAGGCAGACATCACGGCATAAGACAGACAGAGGTCACGTTCACTGAGAGGAGTGAGTGAAGGGAAAGTAAAGAGTGCAGTTGTGTTATAATACGTATCTCATGCTCTAGATAGAAGAAAAAATATGCAGACAGGTAACCATGTTGTTTTGAAAATGTTTATTCCACGGAGTTCTTCACACAGTTTGAGAAAGTATTTGGATGTGGTCCACATCAGGTAGTCTCTGTCAAAACAGTGTTGGCTCAAATCCGTTTTGCAGATATGGGCCAGAGCAGTTTTTAGCCCTTGTTTAAATGCAGTCGGCTCAGATATGTAGGGAGAGCAGGGCGAAAGGACCACTTTTCAGAAAAACCTCATTTTAAAAGATAATGTTTTAGACAGAGATATATATTTTCTGTGGTCAATAACTCTCAAGTGTGGTCTATCAGTAGCAGGTGGTATTTTGTACATATGCAGAACGACTACAGTATAATTTCACTTTAAACATAAGATGCACATTGTTACTTTTGACCCCATCAGCTGGGGAAAGTAACACAACAATATAAGTTAGATTGTTTTGTGCTACTCTTGTTTTTAATAAACATATCTGACTATGACCTCGTTAATATGAAACTTCAAACATATTTTGTCCTTTATCTTTGCAAAAAATTATTAAATTACATTTTCATTTTAAATTTAAATATAACCGAGAGTACAAACTTAAAATGTTTAGAATATTTTTATTTTCAATGTCAATCGATTAGATTTTTTCTTCAACAGTATGAACAATATGAAAATTAAATTAGCATAATATGCATTTTTATATATAATAGTGGGACAAAAGTAACAAGTGTTACTTTCATCCGACAGGAAGTCCTTTACATTTCACTGCCAGTTTTACATTTCACTGCCAGTTGTATATTCTGTATATAACTGTGTATGTGACAAATAAAACTCTTGAATCTCTTGAATCTCTTGAAGTCCTGACATTTAAACACAATTTACGTTTACACTGAAAAACTCTGAAAAGACAAACCTTCAGGGTGTGAAACAGCAATAAATAATCTGTAGATTGATCGTTGCTGTGACACATGAAATGAAACACAACTTGTAATTAGAACAAAAGTACGCTTCATTAATTTACTTGCCGTACTCAAAAACTGCATTTCGGACCTAACCGCTGGAAAGCGATGAGGAAATCACGTGATTTTTGGCAGATCCATCAAGGGTTGCTGAGCGTGCTGTCATAGCTTGAAACGCAAATGTAGTCCGAGCTCTGAGAACATGGCTTTGTTACTTTCGCCCCGGTTCTCCCCTATCACAGATTCGGGCCACACCAGTGTAGCCTCTGTGAAAACAGTATCGGCTCAGATTCATATTGCACATCTGGACCAAATCAGTGCCAGACACAGCTAATGTCTTTGGGTTTCCTATGGGAAAAGTGATCTGGGCCAGATCTGTAAAATGATATAAATACTGAACTGATGGCAGTGTGAATGTTTAAGCTGAAACCTCTATCTGGCACGGATCTGGTTCATAATCAGAAAACGTCTCTAAGATAGAAAGCGGAGGCGAGGGCTTAAAAGCGGATCCGGGCGAATGTAATTGCTATCTGGGAAGTGTAAGCAAAACTCCCGTATCTGATATTTCACAGGGGGTTATTATCAGCGTCGTCGATCCCACGCACACATGGGGTAGTTTGCAAAACACTCCACTACAAAGCGGCGTTACTGAACAGAAAATAAACAGTGCATAGAGCAACAGAAATATTACACGCATACATGCGATGTTCATACAGCTCGCGCTTCCACGGACTGAATTTCCTCTACTGAGGACAATAAAGAATAAATCAAATCAAATCAAACTGTGTGACTGTTTGATGTTTGACCGTCTGTGTGCAGATCACACTCATCCTTTGCACACGATGCAGATAATGCCGTCGACTCAGACTCAGGATTGCTTTGAATCGAGACTTGTGACTCTTTCTCAGTCTCTGTTTCTTCTGAGAATCTGTCCATCGCCGGTTTTCCCTGATCAGATCTCGGAGCTCCTCTTGACAGCTTTCTTGCTCCAGTTCTCATGGTTTCTGATTCTCACACGTCATCCATCATCAGTGGCCGCACATGTTTGGCAGCTCTGTCTCATGTTAGGAAGTAAGGCTAATTCAGGGCAGTTTGAGTAACAGTCAATCAGCACTAAATAATGATGGCCTTTCAGATGAAGAGATCCATTCCCACTTTCTCCCAGGCTGATGTTGGTCAGTCCAGGATTATCATTGGCTCTTTGATCTGCGTCTGAATCTCTGACATGTCTCCCGTCTCCCCAGATGTTCAATGTCTCTGTTAACTCCAGGCCAGAAGACTGTGTCTCTCGCTCTCCTCTTACATTTCTCCACACCGAGGCAGCTTCATGGATTCTGTGTCGTGTGTCTCGTCTCCAGCTTTGTGGAATGACGAGTCTGTTTCGTTCTGGAGAATTTCATCCACAGCTCTTAGATCACGATATTTTGGAGAGGATCCGTCGGCCTTCCATCATTCCTGTTATCGATGTCATCTTGCGATCCCGTGTGTTTTTGGTCTCCTCTGCTCTTTGCTCTGGCTTTGCATCTGACACAGGAAACGCAGTAACACCATGTTCACATGTATCTCCACATCTGCTAGACCACATTCATTTCTATTCATAATTTATCCTTTTTTTAAATGTATTATTATTATTTTTAATATAAACCACCACCAGTAGTTGCATAAGGATTTACCTGAACCATTACAGGAGAGCTTGCTGAGCTTCAAGGATGATTTTTGCATCGGGTCTTATATAAGACTCACATACCGAAGATAACCATCTCCCTGGTAACTTGATTGTTGGCGAAGGAATACCACATTCTGCAGCTGTGGTGCTGCCCGATCCTAATGCAATGTCCAGTATAGAGGAAGGGAAAGACTGCAGCTTTAAGGACGTATGAGAAGTGGTTCTGAAACCCGGCCTTAGAGAGAGGAACTCTGTGGGTAAAACTGATTAGAAGTCTAACCCAACATTAAGATATTTGATCATGGAAGTGAAAGTAGAATACTTACCCTATAAGATTTAATTAAGAGGAGTTAATTGGTAAACTGTAACTTATCTGATGCTTATTGGTAATCTTAGCATTACCTGAAGGTTTTAGCATCCTATAGGCTTAGAGTGCTGAAGAAGACCATCTTGACCATAATAAAATCCTGCGTCTAGTAGCCAGCAGAACATGACCCTGAAGAATGTTTGGTAAAAGAAGAGATGGTCTGCAGTTCTGCAGGTCTGTCGTTAGGTAAGTTTAACCACCTTCTTGATATGGGAGACAGAGAGTGTGAATAGTGCAGAAGATTAGAGATGATATGCTTGGATACATTTCCTTTTACAGAGACGAAGCCTACCAGCCAAGCAGCAGTAGGCCACGTGGACAGAAGGCAAAAATACAGATGAAGGCTACAATAGACCACCACAGACAAGTTTGTGAAGCCTATAGCTACTAATGGAACAAGATCATTTAGCGGTAGTAAATACAAAAACATACTTGAAGTTGGGGCGTGAGCTCTTGAGTCAGAACTTGCTTGCACTATAACACTGAGGATGTACACAGCACCTTGATAGAGGATGCAGACTCTGCACATTGAGCTGCATTTGTAGCAACCCGAGCCAAGAGAATGTTCTATGCGTTTGATTTGAGACCGCAATTCTTTGCATCAGCAGTTGGAGGAGTCGTAACCATTGGGCGTGACTCCGCCACAGCTTGATAGAACTAACCACCAGACCTGTTGAGAGAACCCTAAGGAGAATAACCTAAACAGCATGACAGATGAGTAAAAATAAATAAAATGAATCCAAAACATAGACATACTATTGAGAACCTCAGACTATGCCCTTGCAGAAGGATTAATGTATTATATGATGACACTTTACTAGTTAATAACATACTGGACCCTGTAAACTTGTGTAAAAGATAATGCAAGCGTCGTCTTTGATACCTAAGCCAGGTTCGTACTGCGATTTTTCCACGCTTGGCAGTCTGAGACAAATATCACAATCCTGGAAATTCCTTTGACCCCAGGCTAATATGATTTTGATAGTTGTTTCCATGTTCTCATCGATAGATGTGAAGAATTTTCACTAAATGTGAATGATTGATATAAAACTCTGGACAGGTTCTCATGCGTCCGATTATCATACATCCTGACATTAATGCAGCGGAGACCAGCGGTATGACATTATTTTCTTCTTCACATCTGAAAGCAACAAATCACATGATCATGAATTGAATTATGTTCCTTGTGCCGCAATTTTAGTTGCTATACAGGATGCAAACTTTATGAAGGCAGTTAATTGAGCACGGAGGAGTAAAAGTAGTGCTGCTATTAGATATCTAGTCGAACCTTATTTCCAATGCAGACCTTAGCCAACTTTTGGTGCTGCAAGTATGACGAGAATACACATTTGTGTTTTATTCATAATTGTAGCCTGGTAGGCCTCGAACGCTATAAGCTTGTCTATGTTTTGTCAGTTTTAATTACATGTTGCATGATAACTCATTGCTTACAAGAATCAGCATTTAATGGTACATCAAAGCACTGATGTCAGTGCTGTACTTTTAAAGCAGCAACCAGATGATTCTCTCGATCACAGGGCTCGTAAACGGCTTCGTCACACAAGCACAATGATTTTAGTTCTCATCCACCCGAGATTGATTGGAATATTATTTCTCTATTTGAGATTCATCGTTTTGTTAGCCTGTCTGGAAAACACAAAGCCCGGGACTACATATAAATAAATAAATAAAAACGTTTTACTCACATAAGTTTGTTGCACCATTCCTGTCGAATCAAATATAGAAGGCACAACGCTGTCTGCAAATCCAGCATCCGAGACCCGTTTACAACGATTCCGCAGTGAATGAAGCAAACACATGTACATGTCTTCCCCACATGAGCTGGAACTTCATTAAAAATAAAGGAAATATCACACATTCTAATATCCGAAGGAAGCTTATGCATTGACTGTGTTCTTCCACAACCTGGCACAGAGCAACACATTACTCTGCTCGCCATGATCACTGCTCTGTAAACCTGTAGCTCCTCGACTCTGTGGGCGGGGCCTCGGAGCACACATACATTTTCATCAGCTGAGCTGCGCTTCTTGCTCCCATGACTTCACCGGACTCCAGCTTTCTCTGGGCCTGGTGTCTACAAAAGCCCCTCTTTGACCAGCGAGGACGTTTCCAGCTCTGGGACTTACAGAACATTACTACATCATGATGAACTTTGATATATCAAAGCTCAAAGGAAAGTTGGTTTCTCAATTCATCACCTCTTAAGACTACTCAAAGCATATTAGCATGTTTAATTTGCTTCAGTGATCTCATAGTACTGAGCCAAATCGCGATTCAGCTTACTTCAGTTAATCGTGAAGCCCGGGTGAATGGGTGCATGTTACTTTAAACCCCGTGAGGTTACGTGCGTGGGGATGATAGAAGTAATATGCTGTGCCATGTTTTGTTCAGCGAAACTCTTATTGATGGTACTAGTATCATTTCCGAGGCACAAACGTTATATGTTTAGTTAAGACACGAACGACCATGACTACGATGAAGATCCAGCCCCTTTGATAACATGTCCAGATAATCCTCTGTGAAAGTGATTGTCTGAATCTGAACGCAAGATTTGCTCTCCGAAGGAACTTGCGTCTTTTGCAGCGACAGCCCAAGGAACAAAAAATTAGCTGACCTGGACAAATGCCACTGTAATGCACAGTGTTACTTATAGAGCCATCGATCGACCGCTACGGATCGGCATTGGCGCGTCAGCATCTGCGAACTCAGAAATGGGTAAGTACCGATCTTGTATACTCAAGTATTAGAATGTGATTGGATAGATAAGAGAGTAGAAGTGATGTGACAATTAAGTCTTCCTGGCAGAACTTTACGCTAGAGCTTTCATTTCACCACCGTTCAGAAAATAAAAAGAAGAAAAGCCTGTAAACATTTGAGATGGGCCGTTATTATTATATATGTTAAAATAACCGCAGCATTATGATCAGCTCATGTCAATAAGAGGCTGTATTCACTTATTTCTGCTAATTTCCATGTGGAATAAAATGACATCCTTTATTCTGAGATAAAACAAGACAGAAAACCATTTGAAGCGATATAATGCGTCTATATATCGTCCTATTTTTAAACAGATTTAAATCATTCAATAATAATTAGGATATTATTTTCCTATTATTAAATGAGATATGCATTTATTCTTATTATCCCAAGCGTATGACATGTTATTGACAGCACAATCATGTAATTGATCACGTGAGAGCGTTCCCGATCACAGAACTCGCTCCTCCACCGGGAATAAATCCCCATCCCAATGCTCGAGTTTATCTCTGAGGTGCGGCACATTTATTTTTACGGACTTCCACAATGAAATGTTAATGACTTTATCAGTTCAGACTGCACGCCTCCATTCCCGGACTAAAGGAGACGAGGATATATAAATGTGAGCGTGGTGTTTGGGTCTTCATCCATTGCTGTTTACAATTCTTATTATATATAGTAATATATAATTCATAAGTCTTATATTATATATAATGCTGTAAAGCTTAATAATGCAGAAGTGTGCTTGTTCTGTTTTTGACATTTGCAAACATTTTATTTAATATTTAACATATTTAATATGCAAATTTCTAGGGTCTATAATTTATCAATATCGCCAACACTGCTGAAAAACCTATCGTACACAATCTACTTCATGCTTATGAATAATCAAGTTGCTGTAGTACAGTAATTATATTCCTTACATTTACTTTAAAAGTATGAACTATCAATCGGAGTATAGAAGGCATGAAGTAGATTGTGTACAACAGGGTTTTCAGCAAAGTTTTGTTCATATTGATAATTTAGTTGCCCTAGAATTGTGCATAATAAATATGATACAGTAGACAAATGTATTAATAGACATTATACTTACTTTAAGTTATGAGAGAATAAATGTTTTAAAAATCTGGCTTACCAATTGTTTTGCCAAACAAGCATTTATTATTTATGTTTTTCCAATTAATTCATACCGACGAAGGAGCAATGCATTCTGGAGATACAAATATTAAAATAAACAAAGTATGTTTTCCCCTTTTTTTTTATCATGACATTTTATTATTTATGTCCTAATTACATGGAAAATTATTTAATACATTAATTTTCTTATCTTTTTAGGGCTAGTATGAAATGTATCGGTTGCATTAAGTTATATGAATTTTCAATTTAAATGTATTTGGAAATATTGTTCACTTGTTTAACAGAATATGTTAGAATATGCAAAGAATATTTATTATAAGTTATTAGAGAATAAAATGTTTTGAAATTGTATAAAATGTTTAAAATGTTGTAAAACAATAATTCTGTTTTCAGTCAATTTATACCCCTATAGTGGGATACAAACATTAAAATCAAAATTTAAAGTCATATTTTGAAAAATAAAAATGATCAAGTTGCATTATTTGTGTCCCAATAAGATAGTAATAGTAATACATTATTTTTCTGATGTCTCTTAATGGTCTTGCCATTTTAATAATATACAGGTCCTTCTCAAAAATTAGCATATTGTGATAAAAGTTCATTATTTTCCATAATGTAATGATACAAAATTAACTTTCATATATTTTAGATTCATTGCACACCAACTGAAATATTTCAGGTCATTTATTGTTTTAATACTGATGATTTTGGCATACAGCTCATGAAAACCCAAAAAGTCTCAAAAAATTAGCATATCATGAAAAGGTTCTCTAAACGAGCTATTAACCTAATAATCTGAATCAACTAATTAACTCTAAACACCTGCAAAAGATTCCTGAGGCTTTTAAAAACTCCCAGCCTGGTTCATTACTCAAAACCGCAATCATGGGTAAGACTGCCGACCTGACTGCTGTCCAGAAGGCCATCATTGACACCCTCAAGCGAGAGGGTAAGACACAGAAAGACATTTCTGAACGAATAGGCTGTTCCCAGAGTGCTGTATCAAGGCACCTCAGTGGGAAGTCTGTGGGAAGGTAAAAGTGTGGCAAAAACGCTGCACAACGAGAAGAGGTGACCGGACCCTGAGGAAGATTGTGGAGAAGGACCGATTCCAGACCTTGGGGGACCTGCGGAAGCAGTGGACTGAGTCTGGAGTAGAAACATCCAGAGCCACCGTGCACAGGCGTGTGCAGGAAATGGGCTACAGGTGCCGCATTCCCAGGTCAAGCCACTTTTGAACCAGAAACAGCGGCAGAAGCGCCTGACCTACAGAGAAGCAGCACTGGACTGTTGCTCAAATTTTGCATGTCATTCCGAAATCAAGGTGCCAGAGTCTGGAGGAAGACTGGGAGAAGGAAATGCCCAAATGCCTGAAGTCCAGTGTCAAGTACCCACAGTCAGTGAGGGTCTGGGGTGCCATGTCAGCTGCTGGTGTTGGTCCACTGTGTTTTATCAAGGGCAGGGTCAATGCAGCTAGCTATCAGAAGATTTTGGAGCACTTCATGATTCCATCTGCTGAAAAGCTTTATGGAGATGAAGCTTTCGTTTTTCAGCACGACCTGGTACCTGCTCACAGTGCCAAAACCACTGGTAAATGGTTTACTGACCATGGTATTATTGTGCTCAATTGGCCTGCCAACTCTCCTGACCTGAACCCCATAGAGAATCTGTGGGATATTGTGAAGAGAAAGTTGAGAGACGCAAGACCCAACACTCTGGATGAGTTTAAGGCCGCTATCGAAGCATCCTGGGCCTCCATAACACCTCAGCAGTGCCACAGGCTGATTGCCTCCATGCCACGCCGCACTGAAGCAGTCATTTCTGCAAAAGGATTCCCCACCAAGTATTGAGTGCATAACTAAACATAATTATTTGAAGGTTGACTTTGTTTGCATTAAAAACACTTTTCTTTTATTGGTCGGATGAAATATGCTAATTTTTTGAGACAATAAAAGACCTGAAATATTTCAGTTGGTGTGCAATAAATCTAAAATATATGAAATTTTAATTTGTATCATTACATTATGGAAAATAATGAACTTTTATCACAATATGCTAATTTTTTTAGAAGGACCTGTATAATTCTTACAATACTTCTTCATATATGATACATAAAATATTCAAGTTTAAAACAACTTAAACATCTGTTTGTACACTTATATAACTGTATATTTTATGTGTTTTAACTATTTACAGCAATTAATTTATGAATACATTTCTAATAAACTGAATAGCATGCCAAGCATTTTGTCTGTCTTTCCTCCAAGTTGTCCTTGCATGATCTCTGCCATGGTTTGCTGTGCTGCATGGGGATGCTCCAATCGCTCGGAGAAAGGAGTGCGAATGTTTGGCTTCCCACTGGCATGGAGCGGAGAAAAAAATGGCTGGCTCAAATCAGCAGGAGCAATCTGAATATAAATACAAATTTCAACAACAACAAATTTGTGAGGTAATTACACTGTATATAAACTTTTTTACATAGACCACCCATTGGGAAATTTTGTTAGGTTTGGTATTTACTAGAAATAAGGAACAAGCAAATGCTTGCAAAACCCAGGGAGCGGAGACTCATGGTGAGTGTGTGGTCTCATTGCAGGAGTCATCAGCTCAATCGAATCCCGTTGTGGTTCTTGTGTGTTGACAGAGGTCTTTGATTTCTTAAAGCTGAAGGTAGATAGATTGGCAGACCTTGAAAGGGAGTATGTGGTTCTTGTGCTGAAAGAGAAATAAAAGAGGAGTAAAAGAAATGCTTAGAGTCCTACATATAGGAAATTGCTCTGGGAGATTAGATTGAGTCTATGGAGTTGTCGCGACTCTCACTCTATATGGCTCTGAGTGAACCCAAAGCTCCAAACACAGAGTTCAGCTGACCTGAGATCAGCTGCAGAGAGTCGCCAACTGCTGCACCTTCACTGGAACTGACAGACGATCAGACACTCCACATTGGAACAGTCAATGCTGATACTTTAACACATAATAAAACACACTCACAGGCTCTGATTCAGAAGAGATTCACAGGTGGAACTGACCCATTGTTTAGCAATAGTCTCTGTGCACAGCCGGTCTTGTGCTCTCACAGGTTCAGGAAACTGTCCTCTGTAAAATACACAAATCCCACTGAACGACACGGATCTGATGAACTCGGCACGGGCGTGTGTGTAGACTGTACGATGATGATGACACCTATTGAATCTCAGGCTACGACACACGTTAGTATAGAAGAATAAACGGCATCAGCATGAGCTAGTGCTGAACAAATAGAGTGAGATGAACCGCACTTTGGTCATTGTGGTTTTTATAGGCGACACTAAAGAGAAAGAAAACATGAAAACGCATCACATGACACCTTTAATACATTAATACAAATGTAACACAACTATTATTATAAACATGATTATACACTCAAGCTTCCATTGTTTGTAAATGAATCTTTCATTAGTCTTTGTCTCCCTCTGCTGGTCCAACACACACACACATTCAGGCTCTATATTCTCTCTGTGAAAACACACACCTTTTGAGTTTATACTGTGTGTTTATAGAAATAAAATGGTTAATCTGTGAATGAGAAACTGTGATTTGCTGCTATGAAATAAAAGATGTTTCACTGCCGCCTCATCAGGTCTGTCAGAGGATCGTTGAAATCTAAATGAAGTCTTAATTTATAACAGTGAAGTCACTGTATCTTCAGTCTCTGTTGATTCTGTTGACTGTGAGTCTCTGTAGTGGATCCTTATTCACCATCAGATGATCAGCAGAACATCAGACTGGCATCAAATCCTAAAATAAAACACACACACAGTCACATATGCAGTGTGAGACATTACGCCTGTCACATCTTTTCATAAGAAAACTGAGCACTAACTAGATAAGCTTTATTAATTCATTCTCACACATGATAATATAGCTTCTATCTGATGCTCAAAGTCACTTTACAACATCAAAAGGTCATGAAAGGTCACTTCACAACGGACAGCTGATCCAGAACCAGCAGAAATGATCATTACACTCCACTACACATTTCCTTTTATTTCTAGTGAGACAGCCATTTGAACTTTAAATGAAAATATGATGATGAAAACTGATAAAAACTATTGTTACCATAGTGTCTCCAGTTTATAATGTGGATCCTTTTTCAGACCCTTGAGCAGCTTCACTCCTGAGTCTCCTAGATTATTCCCAGACAGATACAGATCTCTCAGGTGTGAGGGGTTTGATCTCAGAGCTGAAGCCAGAGCAGCACAACCTTCATCTGTGACACCACAACCAATCAACCTGTAGAGAACAATGACACACATTAAGTCTATCTCCAAAGCTGAACATGACCACT
>CM040911.1:48644485-48651985 GCA_023029165.1 Gobiocypris rarus
GCATGAATCACTGTCACACACACACACACAAGTTGTTACATTTTTGGAGAGGTGTGTGTCAGGGTACGTCATAAGATACGCGTGCAACACACAGCCTACGACGCAGCTACGGCGAACACTCGACGCAGAAGCATAAACTGGGCTTTACTGGGTCACAATAATGAATATGATACTGATACAGAAGAACTTATTGCATTTTATTTAAACAATGAGCAGAATAATTACAACAAAAGAAAAAGAGGAGGGCAGTCAAGCAAGACTCGCACCATAGCAACGCACCACAGCAACGAACCATAGCAACGCGTCATGGCAACGACATCTCAGACTGACAGATTGACTTTTGAGCACTTTGTTACTGTTTTGTACACATTGTCGTATTAAATATAATTCAAATTCTGTTTTAACCAGCACAATATTATTGATGATAATTGTTGAGAGGGAAACTTTTGATGAAGTTTGATAAAGGGCAGGGGCTCGAGCCCCCAAAGCCCTCCCCTTAAACATTTATTCTATTACAGAAATATTATCAAACACATTTCCATGACTTTTCCAAAACTTTTCCAGGCCTGGAAATTGCTATTTTAAAACTCCATGACTCGAAACGTCGTAACCTGACGTAACGTCGACTGAATGGGAACTCATTTTATTGGAAACCAATTAAAACCAGTATCATAATTAGTCTCATTTGATTTACCTTCTTCTACCAATCAAAACGATTCATAAAATAATGATGAAATATATAAAATAACTGTATGCCAACACTTTTATATGACCTAATAAATAAATATAGACCGTAAGCATTGAAATACATGATAAAATATGAAGACTATTTAATATTGCCATTTAATAAAACTATTCAAGTGTAAATCATATCATAATTTGCAAAATAATGCAGAATCTATAAATACAGGCCCAATAGGCCCAATATACCTTTGGCACATGACGTCCACTGGAGGGCACAGATGTATTTTCTATATTATTAAAATCTGGATAAAAGTATTTGTTTCATCTTATTGAGCTGAAGAATATGTGTTGGTCCTGTCTGGTTATCTGAGAATAAAAGGATTGAACACTTATTCCTGAGGGATTGGTGCATCTCCTCTATAACGGACACCAGACTCGGAGAGAGAGGTTGAACTGAACCACACAGGTATTTATTGAACAGTAGTGTCAGGACTCGGGTTTGATCCTTCTGTTTCTTCCTCCTTTGTGTTTGTTTTTGTCTTTTCCACGTGTGTTTGCGCACAGCTGTTGGTGTTTCACAATCAGCGCGTCCGCTCGCTTGCGCTCAGCGTTTTTCCTTATGGCTTGATTTCTCTGCTCTATCGATCCTTTCTTTCCTTTTGTTCTCTGCCAGTGTGTTCTGGGCTGCTTGCTGTTCACCTGCCCGTTTTCTTCTTGTCTAGTTTTGTTGTTTTATTTGATTTTGTTTTCTGTTTCTCGCTCATATTTTGTCTCTGCCCAGTTGTGTTGCGGTTCCCTGTTCCTCCCCAGAATTCCCTGGTCTCGGACGGCTCTCTTACTGCTGACCATCTGGACTGTTACTGACGCTGGAGTTTGGATTTCTCTGGGTTAGCGCTTGCCTTTCCGGACTGCTTTCTGCTGTGAACACCTGCCTGTTTCTGATCCTGTTTCTGATCGTGAGTTGGGATGTCCCTGTTGGTTTTGTTTGCTCTTCGCCTGACTATCCTGCTTGTCTGACACTGATTCCCACCTCATGATTTGGATTTGATTGCCCTGGATTCTGACCTCCTGCCTGCCTGACCATCCTCTTCAGTTCAGAGCTGTTCTGGAGTCTTTATTATTATTGTTAGGGATGCACGAATCCAGGATTCGGTTCGATTCGCCGAATATTGGGCTTTTTGACGGGTTCGGTTTCTGCCGAATCTCAGAATTTTTTCCCACCGAACCCGAACCCTAGGCTTGCTCTATGTGCGCCCCACTGGTCGAACGTAATGACGCCGCCGTTGAAAGTGAAAATGGAACTCATGAACAGAAAACGTGGCAGTAGGCTACTTTAAGTTTAATAAAAAAGCGATTCAAGTCGAGCTACATGTTCAATTTGCAATGCCGATTTGTCTCGTTATGACAAGGACCCTAAACAATTATCCGCTGTTAAATCATTTGCGTATGAAACATCCGAGAGTATACGAGCTGTGCAGCCTCGAAGCGCCTTTCATTTGCTTTAAGGAGCTGTAAGGAGCTTGTACTACTTCTGTATTTTTCGCTCAAATGGTCCCACACAGTAAGCTTTTCCATTGCTTCATTTTGCGAGATATATCTGGTTTGTAGTTGCACATGTCGACGCTCCGTGAGTGAACAAATAACGCTATACAGCAAATTTTTCTTAACCATGCATCAAAACAAACAAACAAAAGCGTTAAAAACATTTAAACCGTTTAACTGGTAGTATTAATCAGTCAAAGTTCTTACTTTCGGTTAACGGTTAAATGGTCAATAGCATCCCTAACGTTACACTGCTGTGGACGTTGTTTAGCCTACTTGCTCAGGCCCGCCGCAAGGGGGATGCGAGGCCCTGTGCGAACGTGATATGCGCAGGCCCAGGGTATATTGACGGGCCAGTTGCTGTAGTGACGAAAAATATGTTGTTTATGTGAATATTAAAAATAAAAATAAATCTTATAGCCTATCCATTTTAACAGCAATGAGTTAAGTTAAACTGTAACTGAACTGCACAGTGCGCCTATTTGCTTAAATAGCCTATATGTTCTAAATTATGAATTGGTAAAAGCGCTTTGTCAGACCTGTAGCCTATTCACTTGAGTTAGTTTGTACTACTCTCTCAGTAGCCGCGTTTCATTACATATTTGCTTTTGCGTTATTCTAGCCTACTGAATGTCGATAAAAACTAGGCTTCTAAACGCGCGCGCTTCCATTAATCGATGTAATGCGCAGTGCCGCCGCTGGTCACGCGTGCCCTAAGCGCGATCACTTGCTGATGGTGAATGACCATCACTTGGTGCTGAGATAATGATCTTGTGGTGTCTCCTTTCATTAAAAAAAGGAGCACCCCCCTGAGCACTTGGTTCCCTACGCCGCAGCGCGTGATGCGCTATGGGAGTGGCGGGACTGGTTAGGCGAATAAAACGTTTTTTTTTCCACTCGTGAGAAGTCATTCCGAAAAGTATGCCATGCACGTAAGTCGGTAGATTTATGTATATCCCAGCCACCCAAATAGCCATTATTTTTAATGAAAGGAGACATAGCGTGTTATTCAAGCATTAATTCAAATTAAAAGAGCGAAATGTTTGAATTTGCATGTTGGTAAGTTTTTTTTTAACCATTTCGTTATTTTGGCCTTGAATTTCGTTTGTTAGAAATATGAACCGAATTTAGAAATTATTTTGAAATTAAAAACTTTATGCTTTAATAACTAAAATAATTTTTTTAAATTAAAATTTGGAGCACGCAACATAATCTGTTCCCTGAATTAACTGACTTGTTATTGTGACTGTAGGCCAACACAAATAAAAGTAGACAGTTTGTAGTTTATAATTATGTCTTGCACTTTTCAGTATGGCTAAAAATTATGGAGTATTGTGAATTATATCCGCTGTCAACAAATGTCTATCAGAAGTGTCGGCCACGTATTTAGTTAGGCTATGTTTAAATATTGGCCTATAATATTACTTTTAAATGTCGTATGTTGATTATGAAAGTGAGCAGCATGTGCAAGATAGGCCTTGGCTATACATAAGATGCGCATGTCTGGAGACATGGAGTGGGTCGGTCAGACATGATTTATCTGCTCCGCTTTTTCAATGAGCCCGGATTTCTAGTGTAGCCTATTTACTTGAATGTCTTAAGTAGTCTAATATCTATAGTTTCAGAGGCAGCTAAAATCAGAATTTAAATGGCCTGAATAAAGCTCTCACGAGCCTGATGTGCGTGCCGCACTGAGTGACATATATGCGCGTGAATCGCTGTTACATGCGCAGTCTCGCAAAGAAAAATATAGTAAGTTAGTCTACTGCATAATACAAATCTAACCAGCAGAATAATACAGCATTGCGGTGCACTTTTTAGCTAGGCTATGTCTTTTCACTATTATAGTATTTTGAAGGACATAAACTTTAACTAGCTTTTACATCAGTCAGCTGTCACTACCTTGCGCAAGGCCCGCGGCGGTCGCACACTTGGCACAGCCCTTGCGACGGTACTGACTTCAAGTAATGTGTTTACTGTGATGATGGACTGAGGATGGGACAAGGATTGTATTCGGTTTCAGATTCGGCGAATCTTAGCCAGTGGATTCGTATTCGGCCAACCCCAAAAATCTGGATTCGGTACATCCCTAATTATTGTTTCAATAAATTGAAGTTAAGCATTCTTCTGCTTTTGGGTCCTCCTTCCTCAGATCGTCACAAGTAGTGAAATGTTCAAGAGGAGTTCATCCATTAGATATTTTAAATAACCAACAACAGCGTTTCATGCTTTGTAAGCGGTTGCAGAGAGTACGCTTGAGCCGCAAGGCGTCTCAATGTGTATATTATATTATGTATTTTAACAGTGTTGTTGTATAAAACTAGATTCAAGAGTTTTCAAGATTCAAGAGTTTTATTTGTCACATACACAGTTATATACAGAATATACAACTGGCAGTGAAATGTAAACAGGTCCGCTCTAAAGACAGTGCAAATAACAGTTACAAGAAAACACAAGGAGTTTACTACATGATTAATTGCTTTTGATACTTTATTTGAACCAAATATTATTGCCCCATTGTTATTATATTTGTATTTTAAGTCATTTTAAAGGCCATTGTTTGCTTAGGTCTATTTTTCTTGCCACAAAAAAATCTGATTACTCGATTAATCGTCAAAATAATCGACTGAATACTTGATTACCAAAATAATAGTTAGTAACAGCTCTAAATGTAACAATAGTTTGATTCACCTATTCCATTTTGTTACTTTATGAATAAATTAAATTATAAAATTCAAAGTGTGACGCTCAGGTGACGCTCATTTGCAGTCACGCCACCGCCTCGCACCGTTCTCTCACGGCTCGCCCGCCCTGCTCGTCACACACAGAGACTCAGTTTCATGTCAGAGTCACGTATGATCTTACCTCAGTGTCTCCAGTTCACAGTGAGGATTCTCCAGTCCAGCAGAGAGCAGCTTTACTCCTGAGTCTTGTAGTTTATTCCCAGACAGATGCAGTTCTCTCAGGTGTGAGGGGTTTGATCTCAGAGCTGAAGCCAGAGCAGCACAACCTTCATCTGTGACACCACAATAACTCAACCTGTAGAGAACAATGACACACATTAAGTCTATCTCCAAAGCTAAACATGACCACTTAAACAAAATAAATAAATAATAATGCTGTCAATATGAAATATATATAAATACTCATTAGTTCACACTGTTAAAATACATCAGTTAGGATTAGAGGAGAGAATACACCGCTTGTACAGTATAAAAACATTATTTCTGTGGAAAGACATATAAAACATGGAAACCCAATGCGTGTGTGTGTGTGTGTGACAGAGTGTGTGAGTGTGTATGTGTTTGAGTGTGTGTGAGAGAGTGTGTATGTGTGACTGTGTGTGTGTGAGAGAGTGTGTGACTGTGTGTGTAAGTGAGAGAGTGTGTGACTGTGTGTGTGTGTGTGTGTGTGTGTGTGTGTGTGTGTGTGTGTGTGTGTGTGTGTGTGTGTGTGTGTGGTGTGTGTGTGAGTGTGTCTGTGAGAGTGTGTGAGTGTGAGTAATGAGATGTTGAGCTCATCACTTTTTTATTTATTTTTTTTGCTGGTGAAAGTTACAGGAGTACATATGGTGTGTGATATAAACACAATAATCATTGTTTTTCATAATTTACTGTCTTTGATATAAAATTGTGCCGATATGATTGGCGATATAGAGTTGTTTTATCCAAGGCTCAGCTTTACTGTATTTATAAGGTATACCACACAAACATGTAAATTCTGTCATCATGTCCTCACACTCATGTCGTTTCATTTCACTTCCAAACACAAGTGAAGATATGTTTATGAAAGCTGAGAGATTTCTGTCCCTCCATTTAAAGTCCATTCCTCTCAAACTTAAAAGATCCAAAAAATGTCATAAAGGCATCGTAAAAATAACCAATCAAGTGTTTGATCCGAATACAAATGTGTGTGTGTGTGGGCATGTTTTTGTGAAATATCAGGACACAAATGTGTATAATGACATGGGTATGACACAAAAAGAGGGTGAAATATGAGGAAGTTCCCCATGTCCTCACTTTTCAAAAGGCTTATAAATCACACAGGATGAGGTTTGTGACTGTCTGTGTGTGTTTGTGACTGTGTGTGTGTCTGTGTCTGTGTGTGTGCGTGTTTGTGACTGTGTGTGTGTGTCTGTGTGTGTGTTTGTGACTGTGTCTGTGTGTCTGTGTGTGTGTGTTTGTGACTGTGTGTGTGTGTCTGTGTGTGTGTTTGTGACTGTGTCTGTGTGTGTTTCTGTGTGTGTCTGTGTGTGTGCGTGCGTGTTTGTCACTGTGTTTGTTTCTGTGTCTGTGTGTCTGTGTGTGTGTTTGTGACTGTGTTTGTGTGTGTGTGTGTGTGTGTTTCTATGCGTGTGTTTGTGCTTTCTAAACATTTTAAGGAACTCTTAATATTAATGTAATTAATGTCTAATAAAGGCTGTATTAAAGCACTTGATGACATTTTTCTATTTTCCGTGACCTAAAGTGAGAACTATTTATGGTTAATAAGTTGTTAAAGCATCATCTTACTCTTTCCATATGAGCTAATTAAACAATAACACTTTGTAGCCTAATTAGGAAAGGTGTTTAATAGGCCAGTGGTTCACAAACGTTTTAAAGTGGAGTTCCCTAAGGCATTTACCCTCTCTTCCACTCTCACCTTTTCCATTAGAGGACAATATTTGACCCTAACTTTTGACTTTCCAGTGCATTGTTTACCTTTATTACATTTAATAATATTTTAAATAAAAGCAAAATCAGTACAGAAATATTTGCATTCTTGCTCGTATAATATATTATCAACATTAAAAACAACTCTTAAAGGGTTTGTGTTCGAGTCTTAAATCCAAGAAAGTTTGAAAGTTGGAGAGGCTCAGACTCCATATCTATCTATCTATCTATCTATCTATCTATCTATCTATCTATCTATCTATCTATCTATCTATCTATCTATCTATCTATCTATCTATCTATCTATCTATCTATCTATCTATCTATCTATCTATCTATCTATCTATCTATCTGTGTGTGTGTGTGTGTGTGTGTGTTCGGTCCAAAAATCTCAGAGTCCATTTCACAAATCCCCAAAGAGAAATGGAAAAGTTAAACTCCGTCCATCATGAGTTGACAGAAGGAAGTCTATGAATCCCTTCTCAGGAAAATTCACTAGTCACAGTTCATGAATGACAACTTTATGATTTAACAGTTCAGATCCGATCCCTCACTGACAGAAAACATCAGTTTGCTTCCCAGTGTTCAGCAGAAAGAGAGGGAAATAGTGTCCTTCAGCACT
>CM040911.1:48656985-48661985 GCA_023029165.1 Gobiocypris rarus
TGAGGCTTTTTATCCTTGGCAACTAAATAAGCCACCTCATATGATACTGTAAGCGCTTTGACTGCCACAGTGGTTTGGCTGGTCATAGATTGTTTTTGATTCTTTACGGCGAAAAAAGTCAACCGGTTTATCTTTTAACGTTGAGTGTTTGGTTTGTAAGTGACGTATTAGTTTCACAGGTTTCAAACTGTCATTTGCAAGCACTTCAGAACTGACAACACACTGTGGACGTGGTTTGTGATTAAGTGTGATGCACGTGAATATTTTATGTACTGTTCGCCATACTTTCGCCGCTTTGATGATCCCAGGCCTTTGGTTTTGCTATTAATCCTCTCGGCGTGGAAAGCCCGGTTGACGGGAGGGTTCGACATCAATTTGCGGAAGTTGGGGTTCAGTCGGACACTCTTCTTCTTTTCACCCGTTTTATCACTGGTGGTATTATTACGTTTAAGCCAACGGTCCATTTTTGTTTTGTTTTTTAATATTTAGCTTGAACTCGATCGCGTCAACTCTGCTCTGTAACCAACTAATATGTAAACAAGGTCGCCTCGCCTGATTAACTGCGGTACTAATCAGATTGCCCCCTCTAGTGGATGAATGAAGATTTGCTATCTTACTCTGAATTCACAGTTTCTCGCGCCCCCCTTAACAGGTGATGGCGCCCCCCTAGGGGGGCGGGCCCCACAGGTTGAAAACCCCTGTCTTAACTAATTAACGACAAGCGCTGTGGTTTAACACAAAATAAACGCTGACACACCAGTAAGACGGTCAGATAAAACACTGTGTGACCCTAGCAATGGATTAACACACATCAATGGGAGGCAACAATGATAAATAAGTGAATAAAAGTGTCCAGTAACACTGACAGGAACTTTACAAGGTGGCAGTGCCAGAGACAAACTTTAGGAATACAAAACTGGGTAACTAAGAAGATTTTTAAACAGCTTTACCTCCTATTGACCATTCATCTCACTGGAAAACCATCAATCATTAACAAGATAACGGCCCTATTTCAATTCCCCAAAAACAGCAGAGTTTATGTTTTAATTTCTGCAATTTACACCGACACAAACTGCGACTGCCAGACGTTCCCCAATGCCAGCGTCAGAAATGAACTTTTCCATTACGGGCTTCTTGCGATTGATTTCCAGGAGCATTTTACTCATTTATAAGTGCAGTTTTGAATGATTACCTGTGTTGTCTATGGAGGACCAAACCTGCATAAATTAAAAATAAATAAATGAATAAGTAAAAATAAATAAATGAATAAATATACAAATATGTAAATAAGCATATACATAGATAAATAAATGTTATGATAGGAAAATAAATAAAATAAACGACTTGATAAAATAAATATGATTAATTTTTAATCAAATACAATTTTGTATTTTTCCTTAATTTATTATTTTCTGCTTTTATACATTTTATAACAAATTGTTAATTAATTTTAATATTTATTTTTATATTTATGTATTTTTATATTTATGCATTCATTTATTTTTACATTTATTTATTCCCACATGTATTTATTTTTACATTTATTTATTGATTGATTGATTCAATTTTACTTTTCCTTGTGCAACATGTAAATGAGGAGGGCGGTCCTTGTGTAGCTTCAGCACATCATTGGTTGAGAGCTCATAATCGTCAGACCAGCTAAGCGATAGAGGAGAGTTTTCAAAGTTAATGGCGGCCAGATAGTTCTTACACAGTCATAGACACCAAACAACGTTTCCAGCAGTTTGACCCATTGAGAGATAAGTTTCAATGGTACTTATCGGAAGTATGATGGATGTCACATCCCACCTTAGTGCCATCTGACTCTATGATTTTGAATGTGCTGGGCTAATATTTTGCAGAGTGCCTTACAATTCAATCTGTACTTACACATTCATATCAGGATATAGCCCCCTAAAACATCGATTATTACATCTAATATAAACAACAGTCATTTGATGCGCTGTTTTCGACTTCATTCGCTAAATTGCGCAACTCTCTAACGTTAGCTATTTGTGAAGCGTCCGCCATAGTGTACATACAAAAGCTACAACCTGTCAAGTTCAAAATCTGTGTGATTCAGATGGCACTACGGTTGTAGTGACGCTCATCGCATTCGATAAGTACCCTGAAACGTATCTCTCAACGGGTCAAACTGCTGGAAACATGGATATGTTGTTTGGTGTCTGTGAAAGAACCATCTGGCCGCAATTTACTTTGAAACTCTCCTCTATCGCTTTAATTGTATCAATGCTTGAGCTCTCAACCAATGATGCGCTGAAGCTACACAAGGACCGCCTCCTCATTTACATGTTGCACACGGAAAAGGAAAAATAAATGAACTGATAAATAAATAAATGTAAAAATAAATACATGTGGGAATAAATAAATATAAAATGAAATGAATGCATAAATAAATGTAAATATATATATATATAAATATATATAAAATTAATGAACAAATAACAAATAAAAAAGCAGAAAATAATAAATTAAGGGAAATATACAACATTTTATTTTATTAAAAATGAATCATTTATTTTATCAAGTCGTTTATTCTGTTATTTATTTTCCTATTATCACATTTATTTGTCTATTTATCTCTTTATTAATTTACATATTTGTATATTTCTTTATTTACTTATTCATTCATTCATTTTTAATTTATGCAGGTTTGGTCCTCCATAGTTGTCGTTGGTCAAATACTTCAATGTAACCAATGACTTAAATCAATCAGAATACTATATAGACTGTTAACAAGAACAAAAGCCATCTTTACACTGCAAAGCTGGAACAGAAGCTGCATCTGAAATAGCAGAAATTTTCATTTTATCATTTGAGTAACATTAAACCGTCTGTAAATAAACATTTATGCTATTTCAGACGCAGCTTCTGTTCCACCTCAGCAGTGTAAAGATGGCTTTTAAAGACGTCATATTCTGACTACACAGATAAAACAATCTTACAACCATTTATGAATTATTGTAATGCTTTTTATGCATTAGAGAATGAAGACTTCATATGATCTTCCCAGCATGATGAGTAAATTATATTAACTGGAATAAACTGAACAGAAAGGGAGCAGAGAATGTGACCGGTCGTGAGCTGTCCATAACTTGGGTCTAGCGCGAGTTTAAGCCAACTTAAACATTTATTATATTACAGAAATATTATCAAACACATTTCCATGACTTTTCCAAAAGTTTCTAGCTTATTTATTTTTCCAAAACTTTTCCAGGTCTGGAAATTGCTATTTTAAAACTCCATGACTCGAAACGTCGTAACATCGACTGAATGGGAACTCATTTTATTGGAAACCAATTAAAACCAGTATCATAATTAGTCTCATTTGATTTACCTTCTTCCACCAATCAAAACTATTCATAAAATAATGATGACATATATAAAATAACTGTATGCCAACACTTTTATATGACCTAATAAATAAATATAGACTGTAATCATTGAAATAAATGATAAAATATGAAGACTATTTAATATTGCTGTTTAATAAAACTATTTAAGTGTAAATCATATCATAATTTTAACTAAAACATACAAAATAATGCAGAATCTATAAATACAGGCCCAATAGGCCCAATATACCCTTTGGCACATGACGTCCACTGGAGGGCACATATGTATTTTCTATATTATTAAAATCTGAATAAAAGTATTTGTTTCATCTTATTGAGCTGAAGAATATGTGTTGGTCCTGTCTGGTTATCTGAGAATAAAAGGATTGAACACTTATTCCTGAGGGATTGGTGCATCTCCTCTGTAACGGACACCAGACTCGGAGAGAGAGGTTGGACTGAACCACACAGGTATTTATTGAACAGTAGTGTCAGGACTCGGGTTTGATCCTTCTGTTTCTTCCTCCTTTGTGTTTGTTTTTGTCTTTTCCACGTGTGTTTGCGCACAGCTGTTGGTGTTTCACAATCAGCGCGTCCGCTCGTTTGTGCTCAGCGGTTTTTCCTTATGGCTTGATTTCTCTGCTCTATCGATCCTTTCTTTCCTTTTGTTCTCTGCCAGTGTGTTCTGGGCTGCTTGCTGTTCACCTGCCCGTTTTCTTCTTGTCTAGTTTTGTTGTTTTATTTGATTTTGTTTTCTGTTTCTCTCTCATATTTTGCCTCTGCCCAGTTGTGTTGCGTTCCCTGTTCCTCTCCAGAATTCCCTGGTCTCGGACGGCTCTCTTACTGCTGACCATCTGGACTGTTACTGACGCTGGAGTTTGGATTTCTCTGGGTTGGCGTTTTGATACTTTATTTGAACCAAATATTATTGCCCCATTGTTATTATATTTGTATTTTAAGTCATTTTAAAGGCCATTGTTTGCTTAGGTCTATTTTTCTTACCACAAAAAATCTGATTACTCGATTAATCGTCAAAATAATCGACTGAATACTTCATTACCAAAATAATCGTTAGTGACAGCTCTAAATGTAGCAATAGTTTGATTCCCCTATTCCATTTTGTTACTTTATGAATAAATTAAATTGTAAAATGCACAGTGTGACGCTCAGGTGATGCTCATTTGCAGTCACGCCACCGGCCTCGCACCGTTCTCTCACGGCTCTCGCCCGCCCTGCTCGTCACACACAGAGACTCAGTTTCATGTCAGAGTCACGTATGATCTTACCTCAGTGTCTCCAGTTTACAGTGAGGATTCTCCAGTCCAGCAGAGAGCAGCTTCACTCCTGAGTCTCCTAGATTATTCCATGACAGATTCAGTTCTCTCAGGTGTGAGGGGTTTGATCTCAGAGCTGAAGCCAGAGCAGCACAACCTTCATCTGTGACACCACACTCACTCAACCTGTAGAGAACAATGGCACACTCTTCACTCTCTCAGATCAGACACACAGAGACTTCATTATTTAAAAAAGCACAGATCACCATGTTTGATGTAAGTGAGATTTACCAGTGTACAAAATGGCCAAGCTATAAAGACGTTGGTGCCCTCCGCTGGACATTTATTTTATTGAACTTACGGATATAGT
>CM040911.1:48666985-48729485 GCA_023029165.1 Gobiocypris rarus
TTAAACACTATGAGACGCTCTAGTAAGGGCTCATGGCTACGGCACACGTGTTCCCCACGGTCACGCCACCAAAATACTGTTCAAACTTCATTCTGGGAAACACTTTGTATTAAAGATCTTTATATTAACTGGCTGTTCTATGAATGCAATGCAGTGAATGACAGCCGTCTGTGTCTCCAGTGGCTCACATTATTGGCAGTTTAGTGTCGACTGATTCATTTACACCAAAACAAAAGATAACACGTGTGCCTTCATCTCTGAAAACATTATTTGTGTCTTACATTTCATGATGAACTCAGATAAGCTCAGTGCCGTTCTCCAGCAGGTCTTCTTCATGAATGTGAATGTGTGCAAAGGATTGTGGGGATTGAGCTGAATTAAAGATGCAAACGAAGGATCCTTCAAACTGAGACGCCTTCAGAGGCGCTTGATGACGCAGTCGAGATATGCAGCCTTACTAGGACACAGCCTCCGTTTGAGAAACACCCGCAAATTATGAACAATATCCCAGAAATCAATCTGTGCCCGTGATTTAAACACCTCTGATCTCTGTGTTTCTCTTTGTTCATAATGTTTTAGACTGTAATGATTGAACTCAGTGTTACTTACCCATAATTTTTGCCTCCAATTAATCTGCTCAGGTCAAACTCCTGCATCGTCTCCTCTGAGGACAACAACACAAAAACTAAAGCTGACCACTGAGATGAGGAGAGTTTCACAGCACGTAATCCTCCACGGCTCATATGAGGTTGAGCTTCGTTCACCAGTGAAAGATCACCCAGTTCATTCAGACAGTGAAACAGATTGATGTATTTATCTGGAGAGGGATTCTCACTGATCTTTTCTTTAATATAGTCGACTGTTTCCTCATTGTTGTGAGCTGTTTCCTGTCTGTGTCTTTAGTTCTTGTAAGAGACTCTGATTAGACTCCACTGACAGACCCAGAAGGAAACGAAGGAAAAGGTCCAGATGCCCATTTTTACTGTCTAAAGCCGCATCCACAGCTCTCTGATGGAGATCAGACAGTGAAGCGGTGTCTCCATTAGTTGGTTTGGTGATCTGGTCAAACACATTGATGTTCTTGTTTATAAAGGAGAGATGCACATATAGAGCCGCTAGATGTTCCTGAAGGCTCAGATGAACAAAGCAGAAGACTTTCCCTGATACAAGCCCAACTCCTCTCTGAAGATCTGAGTGCACAATCCTGAGTACACTGATGCTTCTGTCACATCAATGCCACACTCGCTCAGGTCTTCCTCATAGAAGATCAGGTTTCCTTTCACAAGCTGCCGATACGCCAGTTTCCCCAGTTTGACAATCATGTCTTCATCTTTCACTCTCTTCTCATAGTCCTTCTCATGTTTGATGTTGGTCTGAAGGATCAGGAAGTGTGTGTACATTTGAGTGAGAGTCTTGGGAATCTCTCCAGTCTCTGCTTCACTCAACATCTTCTCCAGAACAGTGGCTGAGATCCAGCAGAAAACTGGGATGTGACACATAATAAAGAGGCTCCTTGATGACTTCAGGTGTGAGATGAGCCTGTTGGCCAGACTCTGATCACTGATTCTCTTCCTGAAGTATTCCTCCTTCTGTGGGTCACTGAAGCCTCTCGTACTCTGTCACTCGATGGACACACTCAGAGGGACGAGATCAGCTGCTGCGGGTCTGGAGGTGATCCAGATGAGAGCCGAGGAAGCAGATTCCCGCAATGAGATCGTCAGCAGCTCGTCCACTGAGGCTGATTCAGTCACATCACACAACCTCACATCGCTCTGAAAATCCAGAGACAGGCGACACTCATCCAGACCATCAAAGATGAACAACACTTTATACTGATCACTGCATATTTCCATTTCTTTGGTTTCAGGGAAAAAGACATGAAGAAGATCTGAAAGACTGAGTGTTTTGTCCTTCATCAAGTTGAGCTCTCTGAAAGGAAGTGGAAATATGAGCTGGACGTCCTGATTCTGTTTCCCTTCAGCCCAGTCCAGGATGAACTTCTGCACAGAGACTGTTTTTCCAATGCCAGCGACTCCCTTTGTCAGCACAGTTCTGATGGGTTTGTCTTGTCCAGGTAAAGGTCTAAAGATGTCACTGCATTTGATCGCTGTGTCCTCTGTTTCTGCTCTCCTGGACTGTGTCTCAATCTGTCTCACCTCATGCTCATTATTGATCTCTCCACTTTCACTCTCTGTGATGTAGAGCTCTGTGTAGATCTCATTCAGGAGTGTTGGGTTTCCTGCTTTGATATTCCCTCACACAAACACTCAAACTTCTTCCTCAGATTTGATCTCAGTGTGTCGAGGACTTCAGCAGGTTTAGAGTCATGGCTGTGAGATTAAAATACCACATTATTACACAAGTTAGAGAAGTAAATAGCCATAGATCACAGAATGGATGATTTGTTTGCTGTATTATGGGACACAGAACATCATACGGTTTCTGAAATGTGTCAATCATTAATCATGTGTTTGAGTGATGTGTGATGTCATCGCAGCTCCTAAAATTAAACCACAACAAAAGTCCCACATTTTACCTGAAACCAGGACACATGCTTTCATTAAAGTCTTGTGGTTGAATCTCAGGCGTGAACACAGTTTTGTTTTGAACTGGTCTGGATTGAAGATTTGCCCTTAAATCAGAATGAAGAGGGTAAAGAATCAGACACACTGATATTGATGTAATTGTGTCATTAACTGAGTAACAGACCAACAGCTTTTACAGTGTGTGAATGTATTAACAATACAATACATAGAGCTTTACACAAGAGCACAATGATCATCATTAATAGACTGAAACGCACAGGATCTGAACTCATTACACCGTGTCCTAAGTAACTACGCGTGACGTGATAAGATTCCAGCAGACGCGACTACGAGATGCAACAAATCAATCAAAAACCACAGCCAATCAGAACAGCGTGTAGGCGGGCTCTCACGGCAAGTATACAGCAATAGAGATTAATCTCAATGACACTGCAAGGAAATGTGTAATTACATAATCAAATTCTTCACAAATATTCAACAATTTAAACATTAGGATAAACATACCTATTTAGCTCAAGTACCCATTACACACACTACTACATTTGAGCTCAGATTATACCATTTTTTAAATAATTTATTGATGTCTTAACCAAGCGATGTGCTTGTTACTATAAACCTCCTGTAATCTCAAGCTAATCACATCATTGCACTCTGAGATATGGGTTTTCATGTGTTCACACTGTCTGGCCATTTTGAAAGCTGTCTGAAAACTTTCCCCAGAAGAGGAGCCCCTTAAATGTGCAGTTTTTAGACGTTTAAGCCTTTATTTTCAATAAGTATGACTTCTTACTGCAAAATTAAGAGATTAATGTTTTTAGACTTTTGTATATTATAACCTTGAACCTGGATGTGTGAAATAATTGCAGTTAGATCAAAAAGCAAAAAGCAAAATTGTCCTTTTAAATTTAATTTAATAATATTTATTAATTTTAAAAATGATTGCTGTTCCAGTAAAGCTCAGTGTGCTCCCTTTAAGCTCGTCCACACTGAACGTCTGTGTAAATACTTCATAAACAGACTTTAAACATTAACTGATGGTTGTCACTTCAAGTTAATCTTCATAAAATTATTCTTTAAAAATGTTGTTTAAAATAAACAAGAATGTTCCCATGTTGTGAGCTTAAAGGGGTCATGAACTGGCTTTTTTAATTTTATACTGTTGTCTGAGGTCAACTAATGACATTCTGGTTTTGAGGCTTTCTCCTGAACGCTGGGTTTCGATGGGCGTGCCGCACCGGAGACTTGGAAGAAAACGCCCACGGCTGGGATTGGATAAGATTTGCATATTTAATGAGCTTCAGCTCCCCTGTCAGTTCAGTTCATGAGGGAGGGATTGTTCTGAAAGCGGCGACCGGAATGATTCTCTCGATCACAGGCTCGTAAACGTCTTCATCAAACAAACACAATGATTTATTTCTCATCCACCCGAGATTGATTGGAATATTATTTCTGTATTACATGGCCCGCCCGATCGGTCGATAAGCACGAACCACACACACACACACACACACACACACACACACACACACACACACACACACACACACACACACACACACACACGTATGAAGCGCTCTATCGTTTTCTGGGCCTGGTGTCTATAAAAGCTTTTCTTTGACTAACAAGGAAGTTTTCAGCTCTGAAACTTACAGGATATTCTTATATTACCATGACCTTTCATAAATCAAAAGCTCAAGGGAAAGTTGATTTCTCTATTCATCACCCCTTTAATGGGTACGTTTACCCTACTAAAAATACAAACTGAGTTACTAAAACAATCTTTGTCACAGAATATACTCGTTTGTTCACAGTTTGAACATTCTTGTTTCCATTTGTTTAATTTAAAGATCTGAGGTGAATTATCCATTGTTGCTTTTAGTACGACTAACAAAGCTGGGAGCAACAAATGATATTCATAGTCACATTACACGCTTTTAACATTAAATAAAGCCCATAAACACTACCTGAGATTATCATTGCCATGTTTTGTGTTGTTGTTCCAGAAATAGAAATCATTTCTAAAATAGAGTAATTGTGTGTCGATTTCACGGCTGGTCAGGACACAAACTCTAATTAACATGGAAAAGACGTCTTTTATCGTGTGTTGCAGCGTTGCGTCACATGTAGTTAGGACACGGTGTTACACTGCTGTATATTAATACACATTTCATAAAAATCAAATACTGTAAGCATAACTGTTATAGAGATGATATACCTGAGATCAGGCCGTGTGTCTCCACTCTTAAACCCTATTAGGCGATCCATAGAGCGGTCACTCTTCATAGACACACAGCTGGACTCTGGGTTTGAGCTCTTCTGCTGGACTGAACTGGAACAGAGAACAGATTCAGTTTAATCCTTTAGATTACTGGGATCATTCTTTATGTGTGTGTGTGTGTGTGTGTGTGTGTGTGTGTGTGTGTGTGTGTGTGTGTGTGATAGTTTTCTGTGATGTAACACAACATTGATCAGTGTGTGTTGAAAGCACCTGCGTCCTGGAGAGAAATCTCCATCTGTGGATCCTTGTGGATCAGCCATGATGAAGCTGCAGGAGAATCTGATGAGTTTGAGCTCCTCCACTGACTCTGAATGAACAAACATCACACACTAAATTAAATGATTACATTAAACATCCTTCATCATTTATCTGCACACATCTGGGGCCTATTGCAAAAAAATAGGATAAGGGATTCAATTTATCCGCTAATATACAGTTATCTTTCATTATCGTTATCGTTCTTGGTGTGAGTGTGCCTTCAGGGTAAGTTTACATGACAGCGGTGTACTAAATTGTGCATACAGATGACAAGATCATCAAGATATCCCGGCTTAATCCCTTATCCTAGTTTTGTGCAATAGGCCCCTGGAGTGTGTGAGGAAAGGATCACGTGACTCAGTCATAGGGCCTATTCACGGACAAACAACTACAAAACAATTGACCGTCGGGATTTAATGTCCCATTGACCAACAGCAACAGACAAACACTGACTGAATGACAATATGTGGATATTATTCGGATGGACGAAAACAAACCCGACAGAACAAAACCCAACAAACGCGTGAAATGGCCAATACAACAACACATCTGCTGTTAAACCTCTGAAGAATCACACACACATCACCAAACACAAAAGAAACCCTTCATTAAAGATTTCATACCAAACAATTACTCAAAATGTCCTCCAGAGATTGATATTAATATGAGGAAGTCACACACATGAACACTCACCTCGATCAAACTTTCACAAGATACAGCTTCTCCAATCCTCCAGCTTTAACATCAGAAACACACACGGACATTCCTGATTAAACTCTGACAAACGCTTCTATTACACACTTTAAAGCTCTGTTTTCCTGTACCGTATTCGTGTTTTACCTGCTTAAAATGGCGGCAGTCGACAGGTGAGCTCCAGCTTACTTTCACTTTGCATTTGTGACGAGAGTAAACACACACCACTGCGCATGCGCGAGAGCAGACGTTGACGCGTTGGAGATTCATATTTTGTGAATAAAGTGGTAAATTAGCTTTTTTTTGCGCGAGCACTCGCGTCGTCGCTTTGTTTGTTTTTGTATTTTAATAATTATTTTGTTCTTGTTTGTTTTAATATTTTCTTTTGTGCTCGTTTTATTTATTCCTCAGTTTGTTCATTCTTTGATCTTTTGTACTTTTTCCTGTTTTTATTTGACTATTGTCAGATTTATTCTGCTCTTTTCAGTTTGTTTTTATCAGTGTAATTTATTATGTTTTATTGCCTAATCTTTGGTTAATTTAATCCTTTGTGCATGAATTATGATAACCTCTGATGTGTTTTATTGCTCTTAGGGCTTAAAAACAAGATTTGAAAAGTAATTATTTTAAAAATTTTCAGATGTCCACTAGAGTTTATGGATTAAACTGAAGAGATGCTGTATTAAACATAATCCCGTAATAACACAGCAATATTGTGTGTATAAAATAAAATAAAGCAATTGTATGAAATCACGTGAAAACTCTAAAATAGAAACACAAATCTAGATTGATGGACAGTTGAAGTTCACAGAAGTTGGCGTATCTCTGATCTCAGAACATGAGGACGGCTCTTCAGCCGGTCAGCGGTGGAAACCCAACTCAGACGCTCCTCCAGTGGGCCAGAGTATGTCCATTGACCCTCATCAGCTGACCATTCTGATCATGCTCAACATGGACACATTTCTCCCACAGCTCTCCTCTGAGAAGACCTGGCCATCAGGGGTTTCCAGTCTCGTCTGAAATGAGCTTTACAAGCAACATGCATCCCATAATCAGATTACTGTCTGATGTTCATGCAGATCACATTCTAATAACACAAATACATTTATTTACAGTCAAAGTGACTTCAGATGAAGCGTCTTCATAAACAACAGTCACAGTGAGATGATGAACTGCAGCTGAACTATAGCTATAGTGGACAGATGATTGATCCCAACTTTCTCCCAATCTAAAATCAAGACTTGGGAACTGGAACTGTGATGTGACTCATTAGATATCGCTGATGCTGCAACATTTCTACCGGCAAGAGTCTCCTAGGATAGAAGGGATGGACGGATATTCTGGAGCAGCTTGGCATTTCTGACTGGCCATTGGAGGAAACATGGATATGATATGGATGTAAGAAACATGGATATAAGAGGCTTTCCTCTCGGTGTAAATGTGTAGGATGATGCACGAGGGTCCATCAAAACCCATGCAATGCAAGAACACGCTTTATGAACAGCCGTCCACTGTAGTGACCGCAACACATGAAAGGGTCATTGTGTTTCTCTCTCTTCTCTTCAGTTTGTTCTTTTATTCTTTCTTTCATTCGTTTTTCTTTGGCTCGTTCATTCAATCTCTTCATCTGTTCATCCTTGCCTTCATTTGTTCAGTTTTGTCTTTCGTTTCTCTTTCTGCAGAGCTCCTGATCATAAATCATAAAGAGGGCTTTGTTTGATCACATCTGTGTGATATGAAATAAGTTTGTCATCATCCGATCATGTTTATAATCACATTTAGTCATTTATCAGATGATTTTTCCACATCAATGCAATGTGACATAAACCTGAAGGAATCAGAGAAATGAAAAGCATACTGTAAAAACACTGTCAACTCTTTCACAGTTTTCATTTATTAACTTTATTGCACTTTTAATTGAATTCCTGAAATGGTCCAAACTCACGGAGAGGAAAGGACAGAAATGATTGCGACACATTAAATAATGAATAAATCCTGATGTTTTAAAGTCATCTCTTGTGTTCTCTCACATCACACTCTTTTAGTCTCGTTTAGCTCTGTTTGATTGTGTTTCTGTGCTATTATGAGTCTCTGTTCACTGCAGGACGAGATCAGATGATGCTTTTCTTTCATATTTAGCAATCAATCAATCTGTAGTGCAGTAATAACATGTGTGTGTTTATTTCTCTCTGCTCAGTTTCTTCTGTTTGTGCCATTCTGTGTCCAACACCATCCCATCAGCACACAGTGACCTCTAGTGGTGACCTCAGGGAACAGCATCATCTGACATCATCACATCCCCCTTTCTCTAAAGCAGTGGTCACCAACCTTTTCAAGCCAAAGATCCTGACCTCAGCCTTGATGAAAGGCCAGATCTACCTAGAGATTTTTCATGGCCGATTCAGAGTTTTTTCGACACCATCTGTTGATTTTTTTCCTTTTCTTTGTTTAAGCAAATTATTGTAGTTTATTTGCTCTATAACTGGCCAAACTTGCCTTAAAAAAATGAGCTATTTGAAATGCGAGGCAAACACTGCATTTTAATCACGATCCAAACAAAGATAGACATATGTAGCATGAGCAGTTGTTTTTGATTTAAATGACACTGCATAATTTCAAGACTTAGAGCAAATACAGAAGGGTCTGACTTTAGCTTTGTGAAATTGGTACATAATACACACCTGCACAAAACAAAAACAGATGGACTAAATAAAAATGCTAATTCACTCTCTGACAGTCGGTGGTGCTTATGAAAGAAAAAGGTGTTTCTTTGGGTACGGCTGTAAAAATGCCAGAGAAACTGTTCTGAAGACAGTCAGTTTCGTTCAGAGATACATTCCCCTCCCCGATTCAATATTTATATGTTTCTTCCTATATATCCCCAACAGTTCTCTTGCTGGGCCTATTTATACCTGCATGGTCCACTTCATGTGTTTTTACAGATCAGATATCTATCTGATTTATCATTATCACCATTTCATTTACACTGAGTCACGTGTCTCGGCAAAACGGATATAAATCCGATCTTTAATTCCCAAGCTACGAACTTTTAAGTTCACATAACCAAATCAACAAATATGAGCTGCATTTTATTGATGAGCTGCTCATTTCAAATCAAGGACTGCAATAGGAGAGAGTGGCATAAGCACTGACTTTAACGATGATGATTGTGTCTTGAGCATCTGCAACTTTTACTTTCATTTGCGTCAGTTTTCTGAAGAGATCCTCAGATGCTCGCCTGCGGCGCTGTCATAACTATATAACATCGCTCAATTTGTGCTGTGCAAATTTTGAGGATGCAGAGAATACATTTTGGGAGTATATGGAGCGATTTCGAGCCTTGATAAAGTGTTTGTAACGCTTTACACATAGAGGCCGGATAGCTGGCCTGAATGGTTGTAGCCAACCCAGATAGCCACTGGACGCTGTAACGGAACAGGGCCGCAACCGCAAAACCATAGAGCCGGGACTGGCCCGCATCCGCCTCACGGACTCGTTCCTGAGTCCAAACGCACATCAGGCGAAGCCGTTTCTGCTCTGTTTTTAGGGGTTGTTGCGGATATGTGCCCGCGCCGATCCAGCACCGCCTGATCATCCGTTACAGATGCGTAACGAGTGCGTGAAACGATTCCGCCTGCCGGAGCTGTGCCGGATGTGTTACGGTTTCGCTTAAATCACCACTGGATTGTTCTTTTGCCTTATTTTCTGCATTTTTGTCAGTTAGGTATCAGAGTAACCTATGCTACCTAGGCATAGGCCTACATTTCCACAGTCTGATGAATGCCCAGAAAACATTTTCAGCCTTGGCTATAAATAAAAAGCTTGACTTGACTTGATAAAGGAGTTTGAGTTGGAGCAATGCGTAGGCCTATAGGCTATCGCTGAAATAAATCGTTTTAATGATTAAAACGCATACTAAAACAACGTGAACAAAGATAACAAACACAGAATTAATGACCACAAATTCATAGATTTAATTATAAAAACGAACAACAAAGTCAACAATTAACACAGAACACAGTCCACAACAAACACAGAATTAATGGATAAAAACGCCTATTGCTATTAACACAACGTGAAAAACCCAGCACTTAAACCCAATCCCTAGGAGGGTGCTGTGTCAGCTGTTGCTGCTCCGCTGCTGACGCGCCAGTCTCTCCTGGTGCCCTCCTCTCCTGTCCGCCCAAAGGCTATCCACCGGTCTCGCTTCAAATCAGAAGAAGAAGGAAACATATTTTGCGGTAGGCTACATAAATCGCGAAGTATAAAAGTATAAACGCTTTATCAGGCACGTGCAGAGATGGGGTTTTGGGTGTTCGAGCCCCTGCCCCTTTTCAAAATCAATCAAAAGTGCCCTCTCAGACAAATATCAATGATAATATTTGTGCTCAATAAAACTAAATAAATTTATAATAATATGACAATGTGTAGAATAGTAACGAAGGCTCAAAAGTTGGGAAATGTTGGTATTTGTCCATCTCAGTGTTTTATTTCCCACTGAGCTCACATTCAGAAGTGTGGCTTTAACTGTGATAAGATCCAAGGATTGTGATTGTGCTAGAGCTGAATACAGTTCCCTCGGGCAGTGCGGTTTGCCATAACTGGCTGATCAGGATACACCGCGCCAGCCACGCCGTCCGTAGAAGCCAATGTTCACCGGTCGCGTGTGCATTCCTCGCGTTCTTCACCAACCCGCCTATCCTCGTCTTTTGTGGATATCCTCGGTTCTTTTGCAGTTGAGACGACTCCAGCGGTATGGACAAGCGGTGAAATATGGCCATCGCTGACATCAGTCCAAAAGTGTTGAGCGATCGTGCCTCAACACAGATGAAACGAGCACGAAACCCAACACGTTATTAACATAAAAACACTATAACAACTAATAAAGCTCATTATCTGCTTTACACTCAGTTTGCAATTGTAAAAAACGTTCAAAAACAGGGACAGTTTTTTTGTATTTTCCTGAGGCAACCAAAATCGGGGACTGTCTGGACATCCTAAGCTAAGATACCTTTTAAAATTTAGCACATTAGCGCAAATATATGCCATGATATTAAAAAGTTGATTGGGTTCTCCTATAATTGGGCCTATTCTGTGCTACACTCATAGGCTATTTGTATAGCGCAGTAGCACTATAGCAGATGCGGCTTTAACACAGACTCTGTGGTGCGCAAATAACAGCCTGTAACTGCGATCTACAAAGCAAACAGCATTTCACTTGCACGCTTAAGTAATAGACAGGAAATTAGAATAAACACATACAAATAGATGTACATAATAAACACATAGAATAAACACATAAAAACTTCCGTGTGGTAGCCTATAGCTCGTCAGATAAATCTGCGTTGGTTTGATGATATTCTTTGTGTTATTTTTGGCGCTTCTGACTGAAGTCCGTAGTACGGATGTGGACCGTATCTGCAAGACGACAGTCAAGCGAGACCCAACGTTCACTTGGCGCTGTCGTCAAACGGACCTAGAACGGACCTGTGCTGTAACGGACGTAGCATCACAAAATGTTGCAGTTTTTAAACACTGATAATATCGCTCAGCTTAATGATGACAACGCATTTATCTCACGCTCTAGATAGAAGAAACAAAATATGCAGACAGGTAGTTGGAGAGCGGGGATGGTTAAACACGGGTCAGTTGGAACAACTCCAATCTGTCCAACCAGGAACCAGTTACAAATCACCTAATTCACTTCACACATGCTAAATTTAGCCCTTATTCCACATGTGATAAAGTAGAGTTCTGTGGCAGACATAGCAGATGTTAAAGTGAACAAAAAACTATTTTGAGGTAAGAAAGTAACTTTGTACTTCTTTTTATTTTTGTTATGGGAATTTCTGTTTTGTAGTTAAACTCATCAAATTTAAATGATGTTTATTGTGTGTCTGTGTAGATATTTTTCATGCAAGTTGTTAGTGCTAATGTTTTAGTTGTTAGCTGTAAGGTGAGCTAGTTCATGGCTACATGACTCGGGGTTAGTTCTAACAATAATGAAATGTTAGTTCAATTAATTATGGTCAATTACTATGACTGAGAGTCTCAGACACACACACACACACACACACACACACACACACACACACACACACACACACACACACACACACACACACAGTTGTGTTTCCATGTTTTATGGGGACATTCCATAGGCGTAATGCATTTTATACTGTACAAACCGTATTTCTATCCCCTACACCCCTGCCCCTAAACCTACCCATCACAGGAGACATGCTGCATTTTTACTTTTTCAAAACATCTCTTAGTGTGATTTATAAGATGTTTTCCTCAAAGGGACCAAAAAATGTCCCCACAAGGACAAAAATTTGGATATTGCCATCTTTGTGGGGACATTTTGTCCCCATACACTAGGGATTACCAGTCCACACACACACACACACACACACACACACACACACACACACACACATTCAATTTCAATATTTTACTAGGGCCAATACTATGACTGACTGTAACAAACATGCTTACTCAAAATTTTTGTGTTCAAGTTCAATTTATTATGGTCAATTACGATGACTGATGACTGGTCAGTGTTGAATAAAAAGCTTTCAAAATATTTTTTTATCATAATCCTTATTTCATAATGTTACATCTCACCCCAGGGTGTGTTACAACTGACCCAGACTATGGGGTGAATTGTAACATTTCACTCCTCGTGTTTGAAACTAAACCATGCATTTTCTGTTTGTGTTGCAAAGATAATAGCAATCTCATTTAATAGCAGACACTTGTGACTAGTTTCAATCACATTTTGAACACACTGGCTTAAAAGTATTCTAAGATATAGACAGAAATGTCAAAAATGTTACAACCATCCCGGTCTCCCTAACCATGTTGTTTTGAAAATGTTTATTCCACGGAGTTCTTCACACAGTTTGAGAAAGTATTTGGATGTGGTCCACATCAGGTAGTCTCTGTCAAAACAGTGTTGGCTCAAATCCGTTTGCAGATATGGGCCAGAGCAGTTTTTAGCCCTTGTTTAAATGCAGTCGGCTCAGATATGTAGGGAGAGCAGGGGCGAAAGGACCACTTTTCAGAAAAACCTCATTTTAAAAGATAATGTTTTAGACAGAGATATATATTTTCTGTGGTCAATAACTCTCAAGTGTGGTCTATCAGTAGCAGGTGGTATTTTGTACATATGCAGAACGACTACAGTATAATTTCACTTTAAACATAAGATGCACATTGTTACTTTTGACCCCATCAGCTGGGACGAAAGTAACACAACAATATAAGTTAGATTGTTTTGTGCTACTCTTGTTTTTATTAAACATATCTGACTATGACCTCGTTAATATGAAACTTCAAACATATTTTGTCCTTTATCTTTGCAAAAAATTATTAAATTATATTTTCATTTTAAATTTAAATATAACCGAGTACAAACTTGAAATGTTTAGAATATCTTTTTATTTTCAATGTCAATCGATTAGATTTTTTTTTCTTCAACAGTATGAACAATATGAAAATTAAATTAGCATAATATGCATTTTTATATATAATAGTGGGACAAAAGTAACAAGTGTTACTTTCGTCCCGACAGGAAGTCCTGACATTTAAACACAATTTACGTTTACACTGAAAAACTCTGAAAAGACAAACCTTCAGGGTGTGAAACAGCAATAAATAATCTGTAGATTGATCGTTGCTGTGACACATGAAATGAAACACAACTTGTAATTAGAAAAAAGTACCGCTTCATTAATTTACTTGCCGTACTCAAAAACTGCATTTCGGACCTAACGCGGGAAAGCGATGAGGAAATCACGTGATTTTTGGCAGATCCATCAAGGGTTGCTGAGCGTGCTGTCATAGCTTGAAACGCAAATGTAGTCCGAGCTCTGAGAACATGGCTTTGTTACTTTCGCCCGGTTCTCCCTATCACAGATTCGGGCCACACCAGTGTAGCCTCTGTGAAAACAGTATCGGCTCAGATTCATATTGCACATCTGGACCAAATCAGTGCCAGACACAGCTAATGTCTTTGGGTTTCCTATGGGAAAAGTGATCTGGGCCAGATCTGTAAAATGATATAAATACTGAACTGATGGCAGTGTGAATGTTAAAGCTGAAACCTCTATCTGGCACGGATCTGGTTCATAATCAGAAAACGTCTCTAAGATAGAAACGGAGGCGAGGGCTTAAAAGCGGATCCGGGCCGAATGTGCTATCTGGGAAGTGTAAGCAAAACTCCCGTATCTGATATTTCACAGGGGGTTATTATCAGCGTCGTCGATCCCACGCACACATGGGGTAGTTTGCAAAACACTCCACTACAAGCGGCGTTACTGAACAGAAAATAAACAGTGCATAGAGCAACAGAAATATTACACGCATACATGCGATGTTCATACAGCTCGCTTCCACGGACTGAATTTCCTCTACTGAGGACAATAAAGAATAAATCAAATCAAATCAAACTGTGTGACTGTTTGATGTTTGACCGTCTGTGTGCAGATCACACTCATCCTTTGCACACGATGCAGATAATGCTCGACTCAGACTCAGGATTGCTTTGAATCGAGACTTGTGACTCTTTCTCAGTCTCTGTTTCTTCTGAGAATCTGTCCATCGCCGGTTTTCCCCTGATCAGATCTCGGAGCTCCTCTTGACAGCTTTCTTGCTCCAGTTCTCATGGTTTCTGATTCTCACACGTCATCCATCATCAGTGGCCGCACATGTTTGGCAGCTCTGTCTCATGTTAGGAAGTAAGGCTAATTCAGGGCAGTTTGAGTAACAGTCAATCAGCACTAAATAATGATGGCCTTTCAGATGAAGAGATCCATTCCCACTTTCTCCCAGGCTGATGTTGGTCAGTCCAGGATTATCATTGGCTCTTTGATCTGCGTCTGAATCTCTGACATGTCTCCCCGTCTCCCCAGATGTTCAATGTCTCTGTTAACTCCAGGCCAGAAGACTGTGTCTCTCGCTCTCCTCTTACATTTCTCCACACCGACGAGCTTCATGGATTCTGTGTCGTGTGTCTCGTCTCCAGCTTTGTGGAATGACGAGTCTGTTTCGTTTCTGGAGAATTTCATCCACAGCTCTTAGATCACGATATTTTGGAGAGGATCCCGTCGGCCTTCCATCATTCCTGTTATCGATGTCATCTTGCGATCCCGTGTGTTTTTTGGTCTCCTCTGCTCTTTGCTCTGGCTTTGCATCTGACACAGGAAACGCAGTAACACCATGTTCACATGTATCTCCACATCTCCTTCTGTTGTGTGCTCTACTTCCTGTGCTGCTCGTGAGAGGCGTCTGCCAGCACTAAGGCCCAATCACAATTCTGTTTAATACCCCTTCCCTAAAATAGACAGGTGGAGCGCTTTTCCATCGGGACAAACTGTTCTCTCTGTTTATTAACCGTTCCATTCAGTGCCGATCCGATCCGGCGGTGCGGATATGGTTGAGTTTTCTACTGTGGTGCTGCGATAACGAAATGAAGTACAAGCGAGTCAGGTGTTGCCTTGGTAACGCAAGAGCTTACAGCGATCAGTGATGTAAAGAGCGACAGCGTTCTGAAGGACCAGATATTAAAGTTTGTCCAGAAATGTTGAAAAAGTTTTAAAATCTTAAAATGGGAAGATTTTCAGTTTAAAGTAGTTTGAAGTTTAAAGTGTGATGTGTTTGTCAACAGTCTATTTGAAAACAGCCATGTGGTTGCTAGGGTACTTAGGTGGTTGCTATGTGGTTGCTAGGGTACTCAGGTGGTTGCTAAGGTGTTGCTATGCTGTTACTAAGGTGTTCTGGGTGGTTGCTAGGGTACTGTGGGTGGTTGCTATGCAGTTGCTAAGGTACTCACGGTGGTTGCTAGGGTAGTCTGAGTGGTTGCTAGGGTCTTGCTATGTGGTTGCTATGGAGCTTGCGTGATTGAGAACATACTCAGGGTGGTTGCTAGGGTGTTGCTATGCGGTTGCTAGTGTATTTAGGTGGATTCTAGGGTGGTTGCTATGCAGTTGCTAGGGTACTTTAGTGGTTGCTAGGGTGTTACTATGCGGTTTCTAGGGTACTCAGGTGGATGCTAAGGTGGTTGCTAGGGTACTTGAGTGGTTGCTAGGGTGTTACTATGCGGTTGCTAGAGTACATCAGGTGGTTGCTATATGGTTGCTAGGGTACTTGGGGTAGTTACTAAGGTCTACCGCTACGCCGAATACGGTCCGGTCACATCTTCACAACATCACTGTGTGTGTGTGTGTATGTCACCTGTGCTCAGGCCCGGCCAGTGGTTCTGCAGTGAGTCTGTGGGCGAGTCTATTGGACAGTGAGGGGAGGGGCTTGCGGGGTGGTAGAGGTGTGGTCAGAGTGGGCGGAGCCTGTTTGTGGGTCAGTGAACCCAAAGCTCCAAACACAGAGTTCAGCTGACCTGAGATCAGCTGCAGAGAGTCGCCAACTGCTGCACCTTCACTGGAACTGACAGACGATCAGACACTCCACATTTGAACAGTCAATGCTGATACTTTAACACATAATAAAACACACTCACAGGCTCTGATTCAGAAGAGATTCACAGGTGGAACTGACCCATTGTTTAGCAATAGTCTCTGTGCACAGCCGGTCTTGTGCTCTCACAGGTTCAGGAAACTGTCCTCTGTAAAATACACAAATCCCACTGAACGACACGGATCTGATGAACTCGGAGTGCGGCGTGTGTGTAGACTGTCGATGATGACACCTATTGAATCTCAGGCTACGACACACGTTAGTATAGAAGAATAAGCGGCATCAGCATGAGCTAGTGCTGAACAAATAGAGCGAGATGAACCGCACTTTGGTCATTGTGGTTTTTATAGGCGACACTAAAGAGAAAGAAAACATGAAAACGCATCACATGACCCCTTTAATACATTAATACAAATGTAACAATTATTATTATGAACATAATTATACACTTAAGCTTCCATTGTTTGTAAATGAATCTTTCATTAGTCTTTGTCTCCCTCTGCTGGTCCAACACACACACATTCAGGCTCTATATTCTCTTTGTGACAACACACACACCTTTTGAGTTTATACTGTGTGTTTATAGAAATAAAATGGTTCATCTGTGAATGAGAAACTGTGATTTGCTGCTGTGAAATAAAGGTGTCTCACTGCCGCCTCATCAGGTCTGTCAGAGGATCGTTGAAATCTAAATGAAGTCTTAATTTATAACAGTGAAGTCACTGTATCTTCAGTCTCTGTTGATTCTGTTGACTGTGAGTCTCTGTAGTGGATCCTTATTCACCATCAGATGATCAGCAGAACATCAGACTGTCATCAAATCCTAAAATAAAACACACACACAGTCACATATGCAGTGTGAGACATTACGTCTGTCACATCTTTTCATAAGAAAACTGAGCACTAACTAGATAAGCTTTATTAATTCATTCTCAAACATGATAATATAGCTTCTATCTGATGCTCAAAGTCACTTTACAACATCAAAAGGTCATGAAAGGTCACTTTCACACAACGGACAGCTGATCCAGAACCAGCAGAAATGATCATTACACTCCACTACACATTTCCTTTTATTTCTAGTGAGTAAAACAGCCATTTGAACTTTAAATGAAAATATGATGGAAACTGATAAAAACTATTGTTACCTTAGTGACTCCAGTTTATAATGTGGATCCTTTTTTAGATCAGAGAGCAGCTTCACTCCTGAGTCTCCTAGATTATTCCCAGACAGATTCAGTTCTCTCAGGTGTGAGGGATTTGATCTCAGAGCTGAAGCCAGAGCAGCACAACCTTCATCTGTAACACCACACCTCATCAACCTGTAGAGAACAATGACACACATTAATTCTATCTCCAAAGCTGAACATGACCACTTAAAGGGCACCTATTATGCAAAATTCACTTCTATAAGGTGTTTGAACATAAATGTGTGTTGGCAGTGTGTGTACACAACCACCCTATAATGGTAAAAATCCACCCACTCATTTTTTTTTAATCCCCATAAATCATAAGCAGTGTCTCAGCACAAGCCGTTTCCAGATTCCAGTTTCCAGAGGCCCCGCACACACGTGTTGATGGACACTGACATACTAGCACAGAACCCCGCCCTCAGAGAGCTGTTCACAGTCCTCCATGTTTATCTCCCCAGAGCATTAACAGCAGCATTCAAGTAAGAGATGTGTTCTTATTAAAGCTACTAAAGTTCAGTCAGTCGAGAGCAGTGAGTGATTTCCTGTTGTTCGGTTCATATTAACAGCAGATAGAGCAATACACACTGTATTAAACTGCTTTCACTTTAGTAACGACAGATGGATCTAACATACACACAAGATTTCTGGAATAAAATGTTGGAAACCCAATGTGTGTGTGTGAGAGTGTGTATGTGTGTGTGTGTGTGTGTGTGTGTGTTGACATTACCTTGTGAGCATTTGGCAGTTTAATAACATATGCAAGAGAACTAGTTTAATGACTACTCACGGATGTGCTGATATCAGCTCTGTGTGCATATGACAGGAGCGTGTGTGTGTGTGTGTGTGTGTGTGTGTGTATGTAAGTTGAGAGCGATAAGGCTGTAAATCGCATGCAGATGATAATATTTCATGATGATGAAGAACTGCTATGTCACATGAACATGTCTGCGATAGATATGATCATCAAAACACACAGATATCATGTTTCAGTTTTCATTGGCGTGTTCTGGTGTTCACGAGATGTGAAGGCTCCGCCCTCTCGGTGGAGCAGCAGCTCATTTGCATTTAAGGGGAAACACACAACACACAACAGCTCATTTTTCTTCAAACCCATAATTGGCATTTTCAACATGGTATATTAAATGATCTGTGAGGAATTTTGATCTGAAACTTCACAGGCACACTCTGGAGACACCTGAGACAAAAAGGAGCATAATAGGTGCCCTTTAAACAAAATAAATAAATAATGCTGTCAATATGAAATATATATAAATACTCATTAGTTCATGCTGTTAAAATACATCAGTTGATTAGAGGAGAGAATATACAGTTTGTACAGTATAAAACATTATTCCTGTGGAAAGACCCAACATTTTCAAAAACATCACAGTGTGAATTATAAGATGTTTTCCTCATGGGGACCAAAAATGTCCCCACAAGGACAAGGATGTGTGTGGATATGTGTGTGTGTGGGGACATGTGTGTGTCCCCATACCGTAGGTGATTACCAGTCCACACACGTGTTAAAAATTATAATTTTATGAAAAGTATTATGTGTGCATGTAAAAAAATAGAAGTGTGTGCACTGTGTGATGTTTAAACTAGTGTGTGTGAACTGTAGCCAAAGTCCGTGATATCATCTTGTTCAAGGAAGACGTGTCATAGTGTGATTCTGTGATAGATACGTAATCTGAGACTTATGGAAATAGGCCTAATTGTTCATTTCCATCAAATGTTATATTTCCCCACATTGGCAAAACAAACATGTATGTGTGTGTGTGTAGACTGTGTGATCCATTGTGTGTGTGTGTGTGTGTGTGTGTGTGTGTGTGATGTGTGTGACTGTGACAGAATGTGTGACCATTACGTATGTGTCCGGTTTTTGTGAGAAAGGTCTATTGAGTTCTCTTTCAAGTCTTGGTAAATGGACAAACTCACACAAAAAGTATGTCAACATGTCCATCTTGATGAACTTTATACAGTCGAGAAAGACGACATCCCTGCATCAGGTCTTAAAGGGGCAGTCGCACTTTAACTGTGATCTATTTAATCTCAAACAAAAGACAAGGACATCTCTCACTGCTCATGATTGAATAGCTTTGTGGAAGTTTAATAAGGATTAATCTTTAATTTAAACAGTTAAATATGCAGTTATTTAATGTTTGATTACTTTATTATATTTCTGTACCTTTCTGCAGGCCATTAGGCCTGTACATTATTATTTAATGCACACATGAGTGAGGTCAAGTTAAACATTTTAGTTTGAATTTTATTTTATACTGTGTATTGTTGCAATGTGCTAAATCAATATTTGCATAATTTGTAACAGATTTATTATTTGAAACTTTAATATTAATTTATACAATTGCAATGCCTTGGTTTTTAGTAAAGTTACACAGTCATAGCCATAAATGCAATGGTAATAATAATTGGCATAATTTCTTTCAGTGTTTCGTTTCGCCAAGAATTTTGATTTCGTGCATCCTACAGTCTAATGACACTCTCCACACTGTCACACATTTGAGTTTTGTCACACTCACACTCTCACACTGTCTCGCTCATTTGACACACTCACACACTCAGAATCTCACACTCACACTCACACACACCTTCACACTCTCACACACTGCCTCACACTCACTCACACTTCTCACACTCACACACTCTCACACTCACTCGTAAATCCTGCAACGCTTTTTGTATTTAATTTTTTTAAATGTTTGTACATTTATAACACTACTAGTTTGTATTATATTACTTTTGCATCAAATTACAAAAACAGCTTACCTGCTGTGAGTGTGTTTCTAATACAGCGTCTATGGGAGTGATTGTAAAATGACATATTTCTCTCTTTCACTGCCGTTATCAATCTCACACAATATTTTCTCTTTTTGAAAGTTGTGAAATCACTATTGTTGTGTTTTTCTTTTGCTATTTGAGCAAATCGAGACACAAAAAAATATTCAATGTATTCTCTCATTCACCGCTATAAAAGTTAACCTAACTATGACGACTTCCGCTCTGAGAAACCCGGAAATGTGAAAAGGGTCTATAAAGCTCTACGAGCCTGACGTGCTGATGACATGTATGCGCATGAATCACTGTCTCACACACACACACATACACACATACACACACATACATACACATACACACACACACACACACACACACACACACACTCACACACACACACACCATACAGTTATGTCTTTTAACTATTACAGTATTTTGCCATGAACTGATGCGCTGTTACATTTTTGGAGAGGTGTGTGTCAGGTACGTCATAAGATACGCGTGCAACACACAGCCTACGACGCAGCTACGGCGAACACTCGACGAAGCATAAACTGGGCTTTACTGGGTCACAATAATGAATATGATACTGATACAGAAGAACTTATTGCATTTTATTTAAACAATGAGCAGAAAAATTACAACAAAAGAAAAAAGAGGAGGGCAGTCAAGCAAGACTTCGCACCATAGCAACGCACCACAGCAACGAACCATAGCAACGCGGCCATGGCAACGACATCTCAGACTGACAGATTGACTTTTGAGCACTTTGTTACTATTTTGTACACATTGTCGTATTAAATATAATTCAAATTCTGTTTTACTGAGCACAATATTATTGATGATAATTGTTGAGAGGGAAACTTTGATGAAGTTTGATAAAGGCAGGCTCGAGCACCCAAAGCCCCCTTAAACATTTATTCTATAACAGAAATATTATCAAACACGTTTCCATGACTTTTACAAAACTTTTCCAGGCCTGGAAATTGCTATTTTAAAACTCCATGACTAAACGTCATAACCTGATGTAACATCGACTGAATGGGAACTCATTTTATTGGAAACCAATTAAAACCAGTATCATAATTAGTCTCATTTGATTTACCTTCTTCCACCAATCAAAACTATTCATAAAATAATGATGACATATATCAAATAACTGTATGCCAACACTTTTATATGACCTAATAAATAAATATAGACCGTAAGCATTGAAATACATGATAAAATATGAAGACTATTTAATATTGCTGTTTAATAAAACTCTTCAAGTGTAAATCATATCATAATTTGAACTAAAACATACAAAATTATGCAGAATCTATAAATACAGGCCCAATAGGCACAATATACCCTTTGGCACATGACATCCACTGGAGGGCACAGATGTATTTTCTATATTATTAAAATCTGGATAAAAGTATTTGTTTCATCTTATTGAGCTGAAGAATATGTGTTGGTCCTGTCTGGTTATCTGAGAATAAAAGGATTGAACACTTATTCCTGAGGGATTGGTGCATCTCCTCTGTAACGGACACCAGACTCGGAGAGAGAGGTTGAACTGAACCACAGGTATTTATTGAACAGTAGTGTCAGGACTCGGGTTTGATCCTTCTGTTTCTTCCTCCTTTGTGTTTGTTTTTGTCTTTTCCACGTGTGTTTGCGCACAGCTGTTGGTGTTTCACAATCAGCGCGTCCGCTCGTTGCGCTCAGCGGTTTTTCCTTATGGCTTGATTTCTCTGCTCTATCGATCCTTTCTTTCCTTTTGTTCTCTGCCAGTGTGTTCTGGGCTGCTTGCTGTTCACCTGCCCGTTTTCTTCTTGTCTAGTTGTGTTGTTTTATTTGATTTTGTTTTCTGTTTCTCTCTCATATTTTGTCTCTGCCCAGTTGTGTTGCGGTTCCCTGTTCCTCTCCAGAATTCCCTGGTCTCAGACGGCTCTCTTACTGCTGACCATCTGGACTGTTACTGACGCTGGAGTTTGGATTTCTCTGGGTTAGCGTTTGCCTTTCCGGACTGCTTTCTGCTGTGAACACCTGCCTGTTTCTGATCCTGTTTCTGATCGTGAGTTGGGATGTCCCTGTTGGTTTTGTTTGCTCCTCGCCTGACTATCCTGCTTGTCTGACACTGATTCCCACCTCATGATTTGGATTTGATTGCCCTGGATTCTGACCTCCTGCCTGCCTGACCATTCTCTTCAGTTCGGAGCTGTTCTGGAGTCTTTATTATTGTTTCAATAAATTGAAGTTAAGCATTCTTCTGCTTTTGGGTCCTCCTTCCTCAGATCGTCACAAGCAGTGAAATGTTCAAGAGGAGTTCATCCATTAGATATTTTAAATAACCAACAACAGCGTTTCATGCTTTGTAAGCGGTTGGAGAGAGTACGTTTGAGCCGCGCGTCTCAATGTTTATTATATTATGTATTTTAACAGTGTTGTTGTATAAAACTACATGATAATTGCTTTTGATACTTTATTTGAACCAAATATTATTGCCCCATTGTTATTATATTTGTATTTTAAGTCATTTTAAAGGCCATTGTTTGCTTAGGTCTATTTTTCTTACCACAAAAAAATCTGATTACTCGATTAATCACAAAATAATCGATCGAATACTTGATTACCAAAATAATAGTTAGTAACAGCTCTAAATGTAACAATAGTTTGATTCCCCTATTCCATTTTGTTACTTTATGAATAAATTAAATGATAAAATTCACAGTGTGACGCTCAGGTGATGCTCATTTGCAGTCACGCCACCGGCCTCGCACCGTTCTCTCACGGCTCTCGCCCGCCCTGCTCGTCACACACAGAGACTCAGTTTCATGTCAGAGTCACGTATGATCTTACCTCAGTGTCTCCAGTTTACAGTGAGGATTCTCCAGTACAGCAGAGAGCAGCTTCACTCCTGAGTCTCCTAGTTTATTCCCATACAGATTCAGTTCTCTCAGGTGTGAGGGGTTTGATCTCAGAGCTGAAGCCAGAGCAGCACAACCTTCATCTGTGACACCACAATAACTCAACCTGTAGAGAACAATGACACACATTAAGTCTATCTCCAAAGCTGAACATGACCACTTAAACTAAATAAACAAATAACAATGCTGTCAATATGAAATATATATAAATACTCATTAGTTCACGCTGTTAAAATACATCAGTTAGGATTAGAGGAGAGAATATACAGTTTGTACAGTATAAAAACATTATTTCTGTGGAAAGACCCATAAAAGAGTGTGTGTATGTGTGTGTGTGTGTGTGTGAGAGTGTGTATATGTGACTGTGTGTGTGTATGAGTGTGTCTGTGAGAGTGTGTGTGTGTGTGTGTGACAGAGTGTGTGAGAGTGTGTATGTGTGTGTGTGTGTATATGTGACTGTGTGTGTATGTGTGTGTGTGTGTGAGTGTGTCTGTGAGAGTGTGTGAGTGTGAGTAATGAGATGTTGAGCTCATCACTTTTTTTGTATTTTATTTTATTTATTTTTTGTTGGTGAAAGTTACAGGAGTGCATATGGTGTGACATAAACACAATAATCATTGTTTTTCATAATTTACTGTCTTCGATATAAAATTGTGCCGATATGATTGGCGATATAGAGTTGTTTTATCCAAGGCTCAGCTTTACTGTATTTATAAGGTATACGTCACACAAACATGTAAATTCTGTCATCATGTCCTCACACTCATGTCGTTTCATTTCACTTCCAAACACAAGTGAAGATATGTTTATGAAAGCTGAGAGATTTCTGTCCCTCCATTTAAAGTCCATTCCTCTCAAACTTAAAAGATCCAAAAAATGTCATAAAGGTGTCGTAAAAATGACCAATCAAGTGTTTGATCCGAATACAAATGTGTGTGTGTGTGGGCATGTTTTTGTGAAATATCAGGACACAAATGTGTATAATGACATGGGTATGACACAAAAAGAGGGTGAAATATGAGGACGCCCATGTCCTCACTTTTCAAAAGGCTTATAAATCACACAGGATGAGTTTGTGACTGTCTGTGTGTGTGTGTGTCTGTGTGTGTGTGTGTGTGTGTGTTTGTGACTGTGTGTGTGTGTCTGTGTGTGTGTTTGTGACTGTGTGTGTGTGTCTGTGTGCGTGTTTGTTTCTGTGTGTGTGTGTGTGTGTGTGTGTGTGTTTCTATGCGTGTGTTTGTGCTTTCTAATAATTTTAAGGAACTCTTAATACTAATGTAATTAATGTCTAATAAAGGCTGTATTAAAGCACTTGATGACATTTTTCTATTTTCCATGACCTAAAGTGAGAACTATTTATGGTTAATAAGTTGTTAAAGCATCATCTAACTCTTTCCATATGAGCTAATTAAACAATAACACTTTGTTGCCTAATTAGGAAAGGTGTTTAATAGGCCAGTGGTTCACAAACGTTTTAAAGTGGAGTTCCAGGCAGGGGTGTCAAACTCAAATACCCAGTGGGCCAAAATGTAAAACCTGAACAAAGTCACAATAACATTGAACAAATTAACCTTTTAATATGGACCCAAACAAGTTTTGCTTTAACATTGAATAAAGAACAAGCATCGCTTATTACCATACAATATATAATTTAATAGTGGAGACATGCAAAATCGAATTTCAAATGAAAAAACACAATGTCATTAATTTTTTTAAATAAATAAAATTTAAATAAAAATGGTATGCCTCTTTTCTATTTGCAGCCTTCTGATTTAAATACCAAAATACACTTTTTCCACTGGCTAATAATTGTACAAAGAAAATTATAATAAATCAATCAACCATTCAAGCTCATGCCTTGTAGCAAGAAAAAGTGCATAAAGAAAACGTTAATTATTGCACATTGGTCTTATCTGATGTGCCCAAGCCAGATACCTGGCATCTCTTCTTGGATGCTAGTTCATCAATGTCTGGGCTCAAGCTCTGAGCTGAAGATATTCTCAGATGTCTCCTGTGAGTTGTTTTGGTCATCTTCATCGAGGAGAAAAGTTGCTCACATAGATAAGTGCTGCCGAACATGGAGAGCATGGCTTGGGTCGGAGCTGAGGCATTGTGTCAGGGATGAACCGTGGAAACTGTGCGGCGCCCACAGCGTCATACTTTGACTTCAGCGTGTCGTTGCACTGGAGTTCAATCAGCTCCATTTGGATGTTGGTTGGTGCATTTTCCACATCAACTGAAGGGATTACTAAGCAGTTCAAACATGCATTTCTGGGCATCGGTCGGCAAATCGCCGGCTAAACTCAGCGGCGAGAACACAGACTTTTTCAGCAAACTGTGCGCATGGGAACACGGGTAGAGATCTGCGCTTTTATGGATTGGCAGCAGGGAAAATGGCAAGGGTTTCTGATTCTCCCACAGGCACAGTTTAGTTTTGAAGGCCCTCACTGCAGCATACATGTCTAGATGGCTCGAGATGTCACAGAGAAAGGCCAGCTCACACAGGAACTTTTGCTCCAGAAGCTCTGCTGTATCCTTCCCTTTGGTTTCAGGAATTGACATATTTCCTCACGTAGCTCAAAAACATCTGTTCAGTACTTTTCCTCTGCTTAGCCATCTCACCTCTGTGTGATACGGCACGTCTGCGTATTCCGAACCACACTCCTCCAGAAAAGATTTAAACTGGCGGTGATTTAGACCTTTGGCTCTTATAAAGTTAACTACCTGTGTTACTGTGGTCATAACATGTTCCATCTTTAGGGCTTTGGCACACAGTGCTTCCTGATGTATGCAGTGGTAAACAGTTAGCTCACCTGCACAGTTCTCTTCCCGCATCTTCTCCCGAACCATGCCCACCAGTCCACTCTTTTTACCGCACATCGCTGGCGCACCACCATCTGTCGTTAATCCAACGAGTTTATTCCACGGCAGCTTTATTTCAGTTACACATTTGGAAACCTCCTCAAAGATTTCTTTCCTGTGGTTGTGCCATGCATTGATTTGAATCCCAATAGCTCCACCATAACACACAGATTTGAGTCCACTCCACGGATGAAGACTGACAGCTGAGCAGTATCAGATGCGTGCAGCTCTCATCCACAGCGAGGAGAACGCAACAAAATCTTTTCCCTTTTCCATCAGCTGGTCATACAGATTGGTGGCAAGATCACATGTGCGATCAGCTACATTTTTAATTATTGGACAGAAAAGCTCCACAAGTAGTGCCCTAGAATACTGTCTAACCCTCGATGACTGCTCTGTCAAGCCCTCGTCGTCAGAGGAACCTGGGTGTGCTCTTTGATACCAATCTTTCGTTTGAAAGCCACTTTTCTAGCATCTGTAAAACTGCATTCTACCATCTTAAAAATATATCTAAATTACGTCACATGCTTTCAATGCAAAATGCTGAACAATTAGTACATGCTCATGAGCTCAAGGCTAGATTATTGTAATGCTCTACTGGGTGGTTGCCCTGCTCGCCTAATAAATAAACTCCAGCTGGTCCAAAACGCAGCAGCTCGAGTTCTTACTAGAACCAGGAAGTACGATCATATTAGTCCAGTTCTGTCAACACTGCACTGGCTCCTATTAAACATCGCATACATTTTAAAATCTTGCTTATTACTTATAAAGCAATAAATGGTTTAGCTCCCAGTACTTAAGCGAGCTCTAACGCATTATACTCCATCACGCCTATTGCGGTCTCTAAACTCTGGCCAGTTGAAAATACCTAGAATATCTAAATCAACTGCAGGCGGTCGATCCTTTTCCTATTTAGCACCTAAACTCTGGAACAGTCTTCCTAGCATTGTTCGGGAAGCAGACACACTCTGTCAGTTTAAATCTAGACTAAAAACACATCTCTTTACTATGGCATACACATAGAACATTTTTAACTTTCTTTATTCAAATCAAATGACTGATTGTTAGGCTGCATTAACTAGGTCAGCCGGAACCGGGAACACTTCCCATAACACCTGATGTACTCGTTACATCACAAAAAGAGTGGCATCCACACTAATGTTAGTCTCTCTGTTTATCCCGAGGTTTACTGCAGTCGGCGGATCCAGGCCGTGTCCGGATCGGATGGTGGACCTGCATCTGGACATGACCAGCTCATCCTGGAGTGTCTGCTGAGACCGTGTCCATTAGTGTCTCCTCTGAATTTGCCTCACCGGCACGTCATCCTCAATTAACCCGGCCCGGCGCAATAACTCCGATCTTTCAAGTATTCATTTTCTTGTGTAATCGACGCGCCATCCTAAATGAACCCGCCTCGCGCGTGATACCCAAAATTTGAATATTCCTATCTAATATGATTTATGACCTGCAAGGTTGCCAGAGTAATAATTATACACTGTTAATAATAGGCCAGAGGAGAACTGGCACCCGACTGAGTCTGGTTTCTCCCAAGGTTTATTTTTCTCCATCATGCCCTGATGGAGTTTTGGTTCCTTGCCACTGTCGCCTTTGGCTTGGCTTGCTCAGTTGGGGACACTCAAATTATGATCCAAGTTACTCAACTAAATATACAAATAGAATTTATTAATTTGGTCATATATAATTCTATAAACTATCCAAATTAAACTAGCCAAATCAAATTTTGTTGCAATGTTGTCCTGTTTAACACTGTGAAGCTGCTTTGAAACAATCGTCATTGTAAAAGCGCTATATAAATAAAGTTGATTGATTGATTGATTGATTCCTGCTCAGGCTCACGTTTGAAAATGCTTGTTTTTCTCTGGGCATACGAGGTCACAAACCTTCATCATGCACTTTTTCACGAACTCTCCCTCATTAAAGGGCCGGGCTGATTTTGCGATCTCTGCTGCCACTATATAACTAGCCTTTTCAGCAGCCTCGCTTTGTGATGTGGCTTTTAAACATATTCTGTTGTGAAACCAAACTTCTTTTCATCTCCTCTACTTTCTGGCTCCTTTGAGTCATGTCCAGGTCCTTTGTCATGGTGTTTCGCTTCATAGTGTCGTCTAATGTTGTACTCCTTACTTACAGCCACGTTGACTCCACAAACAAGACAAACAGGTTTGTCTTTTACATATGTAAACAGATATTCTGCCTCCCACTTGTCCAGAAAGCTCCTGTTTTCTGCCTTTCTTTTCGACATTTTTGGGAAGGCTTAGCTCGCTGACAGTTGTAGCGTCTATGTTGCTATGACTACTGTCACAGAGGAGAGAGCGTTTCTGAGTCCTGTCCTGATTGGCGCGTGAAAACAGCAGAGCATTATGGGATTCGTAGTATTAGCGGTGAATGCGCTGTATAATACCGGCGGCCAGAGTTTGACACCCATGCCCTAAGGCATTTACCCTCTCTTCCAGTCTCACCTTTTCCATTAGAGGACAATATTTGACCCTAACTTTTGACTTTCCAGTGCATTGTTTACCTTTATTACATTTAATAATATTTTAAATAAAAGCAAAATCAATACAGAAATATTTGCATTCTTGCTCATATAATATATTATCAACATTAAAAACAACTCTTAAAGGGTTTGTGTTCGAGTCTTAAATCCAAGAAAGTTTGAAAGTTGGAGAGGCTCAGACTCCATATCTATCTATCTATCTATCTATCTATCTATCTATCTATCTATCTATCTATCTATCTATCTATCTATCTATCTATCTATCTATCTATCTATCTATCTATCTATCTATCTATCTATCTATCTATCTGTGTGTGTGTGTGTGTGTGTGTGTGTGTGTGTTCGGTCCAAAAATCTCAGAGTCCAATTCACAAATCCCCAAAGAGAAATGGAAAAGTTAAACTCCCATCATGAGTTCACAGAAGGAAGTCTATGAATCCCTTCTCAGGAAAATTCACTAGTCACAGTTCATGAATGACAACTATATGATTTAACAGTTCAGATCCGATCCCTCACTGACAGAAAACATCAGTTTGCTTCCCAGTGTTCAGCAGAAAGAGAGGGAAATAGTGTCCTTCAGCACTCTTAGTTGGTGGCCGAGGCACTGAATGATGTCCAGCGGATGGCAGGGTAATGTCTCTTCACTCAATAACCCTCAGCGATTGTCCCCGCGATCCCGACGACGACAGCTCGATAGGCCGCAATCTCAGCTGATGGAGGCGTATTGAGAAGACGAACAACACACGGCCCTATCCGACATCTCAGCCGACCCTATTCCCACCATCAGGAGCAGCATTCCCTGCTTCAAGTTCGCTTGAACAAATTAAACAAAACTGTATTTGAACACAAAGAAAACACGGGAGTGCTCCACTCCTACAGCAAACCTCTTGCACACACACACACACACACTAGGGGTGTGCGATATATATCGTCTGCGATAATATCGTAATTGTTGTTTTAACGATGTGCGATCCGACATTATGGAGTATATCCTCACACACACCCGAGAGTGCACGCATACCCCAGGTGATGTAGTTTTGATTAGACTAATGCAGGTGCGCATTTCACTTTCCGCTTTCACTGCGTGCTATATTTATATCATATAATATAGTTGATGTGATATTGATTTTATACAAGTTTACTAAACAAGAAGTTAATATTAAGTGACTTACAGTTTAGACTTCCACATTGCCTATTTTTGCTTTATTTCGCCACCGAAAAATTGTTCAAAACAAACACACAGCACTGAATCTGCATCTCTGAGCAACACACAGCGGTGTTTTCATACTGAACGAATCAGCTTTTTGAACAAATCAATTGAATCAATGATTCAATAACTACGATTGATTCATTCAAGGAACGAAGCATTTGACTCTCTTAATCTATCGTAGTCATTGAATAATTGATTCAATTGATTCATTCAAAAAACTGATTCATTCAAGGAACGAAGCATTTGACTCTCTTAATCTGTTTTATGAATGAATCGGTTGAATCTCAATGACTCACTCATTAAACGTGACTTGCTGCCACCTACTGGCGGTTTGAATTTCACAATTAAAGTATCTTTTCATATTTTAAATAATTTCAAATATCAATATTATTCAACTTTATGTTTTAAACATCAAAACATTATTTATGCATAACTGCAGGATATTAATTTGTCACTTCTGAGCTGTGTAAATGATCTAAATGCCACTTCAGATGCAGCTTCTGTGTTTCCTCTGCACTGCAAAGATACATTTTAATGATAAAATTATTATTTAATTTGATGGTAACAGCCCTAGTGTGTCTTATTATAATTGATTTTTATTCACTTTATGAAACTGACACAAAAGATGTAAAAAAAAAAAATGTAACAAGGTAAAAAAGATAATTTCTGTCACTTCTGTGAACTGACCACCACACAGAATATGAAGAATATCATAAACTTTAGGAGTCAGCTGACCATGGCAGTCCTACACCTGCCAAAGCACCAGCACAATAACACACTCAGCAAAATATCCTCCAATTATCGTTATCGAGAAAATCCCAGAAAATATCAAGATATCTTTTTTTGTCAATATTGCACACCCCTAACACACACACACACACACACACACACACACACACACACACACACACACACACACACACACACACACACACACACACACACACACACACACACACACACACACACACACACACACACACACACACACACACACACACACACACACACACACACTTGTGTTGGGCAAGTTACTGAAAATAAGTAATTAGTTACAGTTACAAGTTACTTCTTTTTAAAAGTAATTGAATTACTTTACCAATTACTGTATATCAAAAGTAATTAGTTACTAGGTAAAGTAACTATTAAGTTACTTTTATGTTTGCTTTTTAAATGTAAATAGGAACAGAACTGAACATTAAAACACAATAAACATAATTTTTAGACCTATTTATTGTCATCAACAGGGCAATAGGCCTTCAAAATCACATCAAGCAGTAGAGCGGTGTGTAGTGTCCAACATCAGCAGCGCTGGGAGAGTAATGGCCTTTACCTGCTCACTTCATTCATTCTCTCTGACCAGATATCTCTCCGCTTGTGAAAAGACCAGAAATATCTGCTTGTTTAAACCACCTATGGAGCTACATTTTACTCCTGGCAAATTGTTAAAAAATAAACGTGTGTTAGCGTGTTACCTATAGGCTATATGTTCAGATATGACACGCTACTGCAACACGTCGCCGCAGATGAGTAAAGCAAGAACACGCAAACGACCGCAAGGAAAACTGAAAGTCTTAGATGCTCAAAAACACAATCATCTTTATTAAAACTAATGAGACTAAATGATCTTACCGGTGCTTAGGTCGCTCTCTCATATCGAGGTCTTGAAATGAGCTGACGATGAGATGCAGCTCGAATCTTTTGCTTTATTTCGTTGACGTTAACTCCATTAAATGTGCATATGCCGCAGGAATTGAAGATCGGATTTATTTTGCGGAGAGGTGTAAGGTAAGACAACCTGCAGGCTTTTTAAAAAATTGTTTATCTTGTGTAGACTTTTTTCGTTTGCGAGCGCCTATATCGATCAGCCTAATAGCCTAACCTAAACTTATCAAAAATGCCTTTTTGCTGTGGTGGTGATAATAGGCTAAACATTTAAACTTGTTATGCTCTAAGTATTTTTCACTTTTTTATATGTGTTTTATTATAGGCATGACAAGTCCAGTGTTGATTAGAGAGGCTAAACCATTGGGTTAACTAGCTGGCCGCTTAGTCGTCACTTTAAAAAAATAAACCTTTCATTTAACAAACAAAAAAATGCTCCAAACATTTTTCTAAATTAACTTAATAAAGAAACGAAACGAAATATAACTACTTTGACATTAAAAACAAAACTGAACTATTTTAATGGCTGCAACAATGTAACGTGTAAAACCACAGGCTGGGCTGGGCCTTTAGATCTGAGCTTCTCTGCAAGCGTTCATTTTTCACAATAGAGAGTAACGCGAGTAACAAACTCATTCAAATTGCAGTAATTGTAATTTGCGTTACTTGATTAAAAAAATATTTAGTTACATGCGCGTTACTGCTAAAAGTAGTGGAATTACAGTAACGCGGTACTCCCAACACTGACTCTCACACACACACACTCTCACTCACACTCACACACTCTCATTCTCTCACACACACACACACACACACACACACACACACACACACACACACACACACTCACACACTCACAGTCACACTCACACACACTCTCAAACTCACACACACACTCTCACTCTCACACACACACACACACACATGTTGTGTTTCCATGTTTTATGGGGACATTCCATAGGCGTAATGCATTTTATACCCATTACAAACCGTATTTTCTATCCCCCTACACTGCCCCTGCCCCTAAACCTACCCATCACACACACACACACACACACACACACACTGCCCCTAAACCTACCCATCACAGGAGACATGCTGCATTTTTACTTTTTCAAAAACATCACTTAGTGTGATTTATAAGATGTTTTCCTCATGGGGACCAAAAAAATGTCCCCACAAGGACAAAAATTTGGATATTGCCATCTTTGTGGGGACATTTTGTCCCCATACCGTAGGGATTACCAGTCCACAATACACACACACACACACACACACACACACACACACACACACACACACACACACACACACACACACACACACACACACACACACACACACACACACACACACACACACACACACACTCACACACACACACACACACACACACACGCGTTGTTACATTTTTGGAGGTGCGTGTCAGGGTACGTCATAAGATACGCGTGCAACACACAGCCTACGACGCAGCTACGGCGAACACTCGACGCAGAAGCATAAACTGGGCTTTACTGGGTCACAATAATGAATATGATACTGATACAGAAGAACTTATTGCATTTTATTTAAACAATGAGCAGAATAATTACAACAAAAGAAAAAAAAGAGGAGGGGCAGTCAAGCAAGACTCGCACCATAGCAACGCACCACAGCAACGAACATCATGGTAACGACATCTCAGACTGACAGATTGACTTTTGAGCACTTTGTTACTGTTTTGTACACATTGTCGTATTAAATATAATTCAAATTCTGTTTTACTGAGCACAATATTATTGATGATAATTGTTGAGAGGGAAACTTTTGATGAAGTTTGATAAAGGGCAGGGGCTCGAGCCCCCAAAGCCCTCCCCTCTGCCCGCGCCTGCTTACATGTGTTTTACTGAAATAAATACACCGTAATCGGCTAAAACGCATGCTCAGGTTACTGTACTTCCTGAACAAGTGCGCACCGGAGTCCGTGTTGCTTTCTCATTCCCGTGAATCACGGCACAGTTCGAGAGCAACCGGACTCAGACCTCCTCCTCCAGGGAGTCTCGGGTTCGGTACCTCGCGCTCCCGGTCCATCACAGCTTTCACATCAGCAGTTTATCATGAGAACCGTGTCGGCTCGATCAGCCAGCCGACCCATTCATAATCGTCCTGACAGTCGTTAAGTGTGTCTCCAGCTTAAGACAGTGATAGTTAGAGAGAGAGAGAGTCAGCAGACAGTCATGCTCGACATTTAACCATTTTAAAACTCTAGAGACAACCAAACTCCACAAAACCTACATTACATTGAAGATAAAAGCAGAGAGAATCACAGGATAGCTGTAAATCCAGTCTTTTCTTTAAAAAAATACTACATTTTGAGTATAAGCAACGAAGGAGCAGCAACATCTGAGCATCAAGGAGGATCAGACCAGCACAGAAGAAATCATCCCAAAACTTCACTCAACAAACAGGCAAGAACATCCACCACCTTCAACTACACTTCTCTCAGCAGCAGAACATAATAAGATCAGAAAGAGACCAGTCACTTGTTGTCTAAAGCTAAATGATCAATATAGCCGAGTGAGTGACAGCAGTGACAGTTGAGATGGAGGGAACAGCAGCGCCCCGAGCCATCACTTACCCTCAGAAGATAAAGACTGCAAAAGACAAGAAAACATATAAACACAACCTGCTCAAGAAAAACACACACACTCTAATGGCTGACTGTTTCCAAAAAGGAGACAAGTCCACTATTACTAATCTACTGCTCTACACAGAAAACTGCAATGCCTGGCACACAGTAATCTGCCATTATCACAAGAACTTTACAAAACACGGCATCTGTAATGGGAGACACATTCAATTCATGAAGAAGAAGGAGACACCAGCAAAGCATATCTGACTGTAAATGTGTATCACAATGGAACAATAATGTTTCAAGGGAATGAAGTTTGTCTCAGCTCTGTCCAGGCCTCAAAGCACTGGCAGAGAGTGAGAAACAGGCAGAGAGAGCAGGCAGCCATGTTGAGCCCAAGAGCTCAGGGGCGGGCTAGAGCTGGAGGAGGAGGAGCCTCTCCTGGACTGTGATGCGCAGCTGGAGCAGTCGGTCACGCAGATACGGAGCAGTCTGTCCCTACAGGAGGTGGAACTGGTGGAGCTCAGAGAACTGGTGCTCTCGCAGACAACATCCAGCGAGCGCATACAACACCTGGAGAACAAACTTCACCAGCTCACCAGAGAGTTTACAACCAGCAGAGAGGAGAAATTAAAGAGTGTGTGTCTGTGTGTGTGTGATGCTGAGTGTGTGTATTTGTGTGTGTGTGATGCTGAGTGTGTGTATTTGTGTGTGTGTGTGTAATGCTGAGTGTGTGTGTGTGATGCTGAGTGTGTGTGTGTGATGCTGAGTGTGTGTGTGTGTGTGTGATGCTGAGTGTGTGTGTGTGTGTGACTGTGTGTGTATGATGCTGAGTGTGTGTATCTGTGTGTGTGTGTGATGCTGAGTGTGTGTGTGACTGTGTGTGTATGATGCTGAGTGTGTGTGTGTGTGTGTGTGTGTGTGTGTGTGTGTGTGTGTGTGTGTGTGTGTGTGTGTGTGTGATGCTGAGTGTGTGTGTGACTGTGTGTGTATGATGCTGAGTGTGTGTGTGTGTGTGTGTGTGTGTGATGCTGAGTGTGTGTGTGTGCTGGGTCAGAACTGGTCTTCGGTGCCGGTTGACCAGGCCTGGTTCTGTAGGTTCGCTAGGGTAGTTCGTACGGTATAAAATGCATTACGCCTATATGGAAAGTCCCCACAACTCACAAAAACGTAACGTGTCTATATGTGTGTGTGTGTTTGTGAGTTCGTACACATTTCCATGACTTTTAGGCAAATATTCATGACCTTCCATGAAATGTCTGTGTGTGTAAAATCTGAATAAAATCCATGTTCAAATGTCAAATCACAGCATATCTTAACTAATTAACGACAAGCTCTGTGGTTTAACACAAAATAAACGCTGACACACCAGTAAGACGGTCAGATAAAACACTGTGTGACCCTAGCAATGGATTAACACACATCAATGGGAGGCAACAATGATAAATAAGTGAATAAAAGTGTCCAGTAACACTGACAGGAACTTTACAAGGTGGCAGTGCCAGAGACAAACTTTAGGAATACAAAACTGGGTAACTAAGAAGATTTTAAAACAGCTTAGCCTCCTAATGACCATTCATCTCACTGGAAAACCATCAATCATTAACAAGATAACGGCCCTATTTTAATTCCCCAAAAACAGCAGAGTTTATGTTTTAATTTCTGCAATTTTCACCGACACAAACTGCGACTGCCAGATGTTCCCCAATGCCAGGGTCAGAAATGAACTTTTCCATTACGGGCTTCTTGCGATTGATTTCCAGGAGCATTTAATTCATTTATAAGTGCAGTTTTGAATGATTACCTGTGTTGTCTATGGAGGACCAAACCTGCATGAATTAAAAATAAATAAATGAATAAATATACAAATATGTAAATAAGCATATACATAGATAAATAAATGTTATGATAGGAAAATAAATAAAATAAACGACTTGATAAAATAAATATGATTAATTTTTATCAAATACAATTTTGTATTTTTCCCTTAATTTATTATTTTCTGCTTTTATACATTTTATAACAAATTGTTAATTAATTTTAATATTTATTTTTATATTTATGTATTTTTATATTTATGCATTCATTTATTTATTCCCACATGTATTTATTTTTACATTTATTTATTGATTGATTGATTCAATTTTACTTTTCCTTGTGCAACATGTAAATGAGGAGGGCGGTCCTTGTGTAGCTTCAGCGCATCATTGGTTGAGAGCTCATAATCGTCAGACCAGCTAAGCGATAGAGAGGAGTTTTCAAAGTTAATGGCGGCCGGATAGTTCTTACACAGTCATAGACACCAAACAACGTTTCCAGCAGTTTGACCCATTGAGAGATAAGTTTCAATGGTACTTATCGGAAGTAAGTATGATGGATGTCACATCCCACCTTAGTGCCATCTGACTCTATGATTTTGAATGTGCTGGGCTAATATTTTGCAGAGTGCCTTACAATTCAGTCTGTACTTACACATTCATATCGGGATATAGCCCCCTAAAACATCGATTAGTACATCTAATATAAACAACAGTCATTTGATGCGCTGTTTTCGACTGTTTTAAGCTAAATTGCGCAACTCTCTAACGTTAGCTATTTTGAAGCGTCCGCCATAGTGTACATGCAAAAGCTACAACCTGTCAAGTTCAAAATCTGTGCGATTCAGATGGCACTACGGTTGTAGTGATGTCTATCGTACTTCCGATAAGTACCCCTGAAACGTATCTCTCAACGGGTCAAACTGCTGGAAACATGGATATGTTGTTTGGTGTCTGTGAAAGAACCATCTGGCCGCATAATTTACTTTGAAACTCTCCTCTATCGCTTTAATTGTATCAATGCTTGAGCTCTCAACCAATGATGCGCTGAAGCTACACAAGGACCGCCCTCCTCATTTACATGTTGCACACGGAAAAGGAAAAATAAATGAACTGATAAATAAATAAATGTAAAAATAAATACATGTGGGAATAAATAAATGTAAAATTAAATGAATGCATAAATACATGTAAAATATATATATAAATATATATAAAATTAATGAACAAATAACAAATAAAAACATTTTTTTAAATGTATAAAAGCAGAAAATAATAAATTAAGGAAATATACAACATTTTATTTGATTAAAAATGAATCATTTATTTTATCAAGTCGTTTATTCTGTTATTTATTTTCCTATTATCACATTTATTTGTCTATTTATCTCTTTATTAATTTACATATTTGTATATTTATTTATTTACTTATTCATTCATTCATTTTTAATTTATGCAGGTTTGGTCCTCCATAGTTGTCGTTGGTCAAATACTTCAATGTAACCAATGACTTAAATCAATCAGAATACTATATAGACTGTTAACAAGAACAAAAGCCATCTTTACACTACAAAGCTGGAACAGAAGCTGCATCTGAAATAGCAGAAATGTTCATTTTATCATTTGAGTAACATTAAACCGTCTGTAAATAAACATTTATGCTATTTCAGACGCAGCTTCTGTTCCACCTCTGCAGTGTAAAGATGGCTTTTAAAGACGTCATATTCTGACTACACAGATAAAACAATCTTACAACCATTTATGAATTATTGTAATGCTTTTATGCATTAGAGAATGAAGACTTCATATGATCTTCCCAGCATGATGAGTAAATTATATTAACTGGAATAAACTGAACAGAAAGGAGCAGAGAATGTGACCGGTCGTGAGCTGTCCATAACTTGGGTCTAGCGCGAGTTTAAGCCAACTTAAACATTTATTCTATTACAGAAATATTATCAAACACATTTCCATGACTTTTCCAAAACTTTCTAGTTTATTTATTTTTCCAAAACATTTCCAGGCCTGGAAATTGCTATTTTAAAACTCCATGACTCAAAAGCGTCGTAACCTGGCGTAACGTCGACTGAATGGGAACTCATTTTATTGGAAACCAATTAAAACCAGTATCATAATTTGTCTCATTTGATTCACCTTCTTCCACCAATCAAAACTATTCATAAAATAATTATGACATATATAAAATAACTGTATGCCAACACTTTTATATGACCTAATAAATAAATATGGACTGTAATCATTGAAATACATGATAAAATATGAAGACATTTATTAAAACTAGTGTAAATCATATCATAATTTGAACTAAAACATACAAAATAATGCAGAATCTATAAATACAGGCCCAATAGGCCCAATATAGCCTTTGGCACATGACGCCCACTGGAGGGCACAGATGTATTTTCTATATTATTAAAATAAAAGTGGATAAAAGTATTTGTTTCATCTTATTGAGCTGAAGAATATGTGTTGGTCCTGTCTGGTTATCTGAGAATAAAAGGATTGAACACTTATTCCTGAGGGATTGGTGCATCTCCTCTGTAACGGACACCAGACTCGGAGAGAGAGGTTGAACTGAACCACACAGGTATTTATTGAACAGTAGTGTCAGGACTGGGTTTGATCCTTCTGTTTCTTCCTCCTTTGTGTTTGTTTTTGTCTTTTCCACGTGTGTTTGCGCACAGCTGTTGGTGTTTCACAATTAGCGCGTCCGCTCGTTTGCGCTCAGCGGTTTTCCTTATGGCTTGATTTCTCTGCTCTATCGATCCTTTCTTTCCTTTTGTTCTCTGCCAGTGGGTTCTGGGCTGCTTGCTGTTCACCTGCCCGTTTTCTTCTTGTCTAGTTTTGTTGTTTTATTTGATTTTGTTTTCTGTTTCTCTCTCATATTTTGTCTCTGCCCAGTTGAGTTGCGGTTCCCTGTTCCTCTCCAGAATTCCCTGGTCTCGGACGGCTCTCTTACTGCTGACCATCTGGACTGTTACTGACGCTGGAGTTTGGATTTCTCTGGGTTGGCGTTTTGATACTTTATTTGAACCAAATATTATTGCCCCATTGTTATTATATTTGTATTTTAAGTCATTTTAAAGGCCATTGTTTGCTTAGGTCTATTTTCTTACCACAAAAATCTGATTACTCGATTAATCGTCAAAATAATCGTCAGAATACTTGATTACCAAAAAAATCGTTAGTGACAGCTCTAAATGTAACAATAGTTTGATTCCCTATTCCATTTTGTTACTTTATGAATAAATTAAATTATAAAATGCACAGTGTGACGCTCAGGTGACGCTCATTTGCAGTCACGCCACCGGCCTCGCACCGTTCTCTCACGGCTCTCGCCCGCCCTGCTCGTCACACACAGAGACTCAGTTTCATGTCAGAGTCACGTATGATCTTACCCCAGTGTCTCCAGTTTACAGTGAGGATTCTCCAGTCCAGCAGAGAGCAGCTTTACTCCTGAGTCTCTAGATTATTCCCATACAGATACAGATCTCTCAGGTGTGAGGGTTTGATCTCAGAGCTGAAGCCAGAGCAGCACAGCCTTCATCTTTGACACCACACTGACCCAACCTGTAGAGAACAATGACACACTCTTCACTCTCTCAGATCAGACACACAGAGACTTCATTATTTAAAAAAGCACAGATCTCCATGTTTGATGTAAGTGAGATTTACCAGTGTACAAAAGGGCCAAGCTATAAAGACGTTGGTGCCCTCCGCTGGACATTTATTTTATTGCACTTACCGATATAGTGAATCACATGATTATTGTTTCTTTCATTTAATTGGTTTGGGTCAGCGGAGTTGAATGTCAATCGGGGTATGTTTATGGCCAGACATGTAACGAAACATGTTGCTAATTTCAGCGGCAGTTTTGCATTGATCGTCGTGCTGATCTGGTTCAATTTCCAACTGACTTTCGTTCATACTGTGTGCGTATATCTTAAAAGTAAGTATTTAAATAGACTTTTATGCTTCTATTGTTAGATTTAATTGCCTGTATTTCATATTACAACGCTAGAAGTTTGTTTATTCTTTTGAAGTAGTCCATGCGTAATTTGAACTGTGTTCATCTCAGCATAAACCATGCTGGACAAAACTCTAAATTTAACTGTTTGAATATTATGTGGAGATATTTAACTTTGATTTGATCGTGATTTAAAGCACATTTGCTGTATGTATAAACAAGAAGAAATTTACACCTGCTGGACTGGATTGTATTTATATTAATTGTTATTATTGTTTGCTTATAGAAAACACAAACACAAACAAAACCACACACACACACACAGTGATGATTGTTCTCAATGTTACTTACCAAGCTGATCTAGTTGCTGTAACCACAGGCAGCATCTTCTGAAGAACTTCATCTCCTGTGTTTACTGTGTCACTGTTTGAACATAAAGAATAAGTTAATCAGGGCTGGACATTAACGCTTGTCCGTTTGTCCGGGACAAGTGGTGGATTTTGAAGGGACAAGTGTCCGACCGGACAAGTATCCTGATTAAAAGCGGCAATAACAAAAGATATCTAGGAATCACCAAACCGCAAGAATGATTGTGCATTGATTTAGTGTAAGTGTCGATGGATAGTGGATAATAATGATATAATGTAATGTATAATGAACTGGTGTTAACAAGGTTGAGCTGTTGACGCTCGTGCAGCCTCTCGAGGAGAAATCACAACAAGCGGCGCTCACACAGAGAAACTCCGTTAACATACACGGTTAAAATCACAAACTGTGGAGTTTTTATATTTATAACATATGATAGCTACAGTTAAGCAACACCACACAATCAAGAGTGCTGTTTTCCTGAATACAATCACGATTGGAAATGACACTGATTTCATATGACAGCTCAATAAACAGTTAATTAACATTAAGTCACTTACATTTCAGATGCAATATTGACTGTTTCTGTTCTATTTCAGCAGCGAAAATAGATCCAAACAAAGATCACAGCAGAACCGTAACGCTTCTCACAGCAACAGTGTGTTACTGAGCGATTCAGCGTTTGAATGAATCGGTTGAATCAAAGATTCAATGACCTGTTCATAAACGACAGCCTCATTCTTGAATGAATCGTTTGAATGAGCGACTCAATGACTCGGTCATTAAGAGTCACCTGCGCCACCTACTGGTGCTTTAGTTTCATGGTTAAACATTTCTTATTTCTGTATTCTAAATATTTAAAACAATCTCATAACATTTATTTAATGTTGTTGTCATTTTAGTGTAAATTATTTAATTTGATTGGTAACCCCTATAGTGTCTTATTCTAATTTAATTTATTGATCAAATTTAAAATTTAAAATAAATTTTAAAATAAAAGCTGAAGCATAACATCTATTTAATTAATAAGATTATGGAAAAAATGCCCTTTATAAAAGGTAAAAATATCACAGATATGCAGATTTAAACATGTCAAAGCTGCTTGAACACTGGAGAGAATATTGCTTCAGAATAAATTATATTTACAACACTAACAAAAATTCTGGACAAACTATTTTTTTACTCGGACAATGTGAATGACAAACACGTGAACAGGCTTAATGTCGAGCCCTGAGTTAATTATTACTGATAATAATAATAATAATTAATATCATAAGTAAATAATACATTAAATCCCCTCAAATGCTGTTTTAATGAAGCTGGTTTATGGACACAGATCTGTGGTCTCTTTCTCTGGTCAGTGTTTCTGTGTCCGGTCTATTAGTCTGCATTTACACTACAACACTCAGTGCTCAGATCTATGATGACATCACAGGTTACTGTCCCGTCCGTTGCTATGGTGACCACTGTGTCAACCATCACAGTTTCAGGAGTGACTCAGATCAATAGTTCAGCGGATTCACTCCCATAATCAGACATCCCAGCTCTCCGGGAAGTTCCAGGAGTCTCCCTCATATTGATATTGGGAGCGTCTCAAGCGGGACGGCTGCATCCTAGTGAGGTTGTGTCTTTCCTAGTCCAGTCCTTCTGAGGCTTGTAGACTCCAGTCCTCCTCAGCATTAAACACTATGAGACGCTCTAGTAAGGGCTTATGGCTACGGCACACGTGTTCCCGCCCCACGGTCACGCCACCAAAATACTGTTCAAACTTCATTCTGGGAAACACTTTGTATTAATGATCTTTATATTAACTGGCTGTTCTATGAATGCAATGCAGTGAATGACAGCCGTCTGTGTCTCCAGTGGCTCACATTATTGGCAGTTTAGTGTCGACTGATTCATTTACACCAAAACAAAAGATAACACGTGTGCCTTCATCTCTGAAAACATTATTTGTGTCTTACATTTCATGATGGACTCAGATAAGCTCAGTGCCGTTCTCCAGCAGGTCTTCTTCATGAATGTGAATGTGTGCAAAGGATTGTGGGGATTAAGCTGAATTAAAGATGCGAAACGAAGGATCCTTCAAACTGAGACGCCTTCAGAGGCGCTTGATGACGTGCAGTCGAGATATGCAGCCTTACTAGGACACAGCCTCCGTTTGAGAAACACGCAAATTATGAACAATATCCCAGAAATCAATCTGTGCCCGTGATTTAAACACCTCTGATCTCTGTGTTTCATTTTGTTCATAATGTTTTACACTGTAATGATTGAACTCAGTGTTACTTACCCAACATTTCTGGCAATTAATCTGCTCAGGTCAAACTTCTGCATCGTCTCCTCTGAGGACAACAACACAAAAACTAAAGCTGACCACTGAGATGAGGAGAGTTTCACAGCACGTAATCCTCCACGGCTCATATGAGGTTGAGCTTCGTTCACCAGTGAAAGATCACCCAGTTCATTCAGACAGTGAAACAGATTGATGTATTTATCTGGAGAGGGATTCTCACTGATCTTCTCTTTAATATAGTCGACTGTTTCTCATTGTTGTGAGCTGTTTCCTGTCTGTGTCTTTAGTTCTTGTAAGAGACTCTGATTAGACTCACTGACAGACCCAGAAGGAAACGAAGGAAAAGGTCCAGATGCCCATTTTTACTGTCTAAAGCCTCATCCACAGCTCTCTGATGGAGATCAGACAGTGAAGCGGTGTCTCCATTAGTTGGTTTGGTGATCTGGTCAAACACATTGATGTTCTTGTTTATAAAGGAGAGATGCACATATAGAGCCGCTAGATGTTCCTGAATGCTCAGATGAACAAAGCAGAAGACTTTCCCCTGATACAAGCCCAACTCCTCTCTGAAGATCTGAGTGCACAATCCTGAGTACACTGATGCTTCTGTCACATCAATGCCACACTCGCTCAGGTCTTCCTCATAGAAGATCAGGTTTCCTTTCACAAGCTGCCGATACGCCAGTTTCCCCAGTTTGACAATCATGTCTTCATCTTTCACTCTCTTCTCATAGTCCTTCTCATGTTTGATGTTGGTCTGAAGGATCAGGAAGTGTGTGTACATTTGAGTCAAAGTCTTGGGAATCTCTCCAGTCTCTGCTTCACTCAACATCTTCTCCAGAACAGTGGCTGAGATCCAGCAGAAAACTGGGATGTGACACATAATAAAGAGGCTCCTTGATGACTTCAGGTGTGAGATGATCCTGTCGGCCAGACTCGGATCACTGATTCTCTTCCTGAAGTATTCCTCCTTCTGTGGGTCACTGAAGCCTCGTACCTCTGTCACTCGATGGACACACTCAGAGGGGCGAGATCAGCTGCTGCGGGTCTGGAGGTGATCCAGATGAGAGCCGAGGGAAGCAGATTCCCCGCAATGAGGTTCGTCAGCAGCTCGTCCACTGAGGCTGATTCAGTCACATCACACAACCTCACATCGCTCTGAAAATCCAGAGACAGACGACATTCATCCAGACCATCAAAGATGAACAACACTTTATACTGATCACTGGATATTTCCATTTCTTTGGTTTCAGGGAAAAAGACATGAAGAAGATCTGAAAGACTGAGTGTTTTGTCCTTCATCAAGTTGAGCTCTCTGAAAGGAAGTGGAAATATGAGCTGGACGTCCTGATTCTGTTTCCCTTCAGCCCAGTCCAGGATGAACTTCTGCACAGAGACTGTTTTTCCAATGCCAGCGACTCCCTTTGTCAGCACAGTTCTGATGGGTTTGTCTTGTCCAGGTAAAGGTCTAAAGATGTCACTGCATTTGATCGCTGTGTCCTCTGTTTCTGCTCTCCTGGACTGTGTCTCAATCTGTCTCACCTCATGCTCATTATTGATCTCTCCACTTTCACTCTCTGTGATGTAGAGCTCTGTGTAGATCTCATTCAGGAGTGTTGGGTTTCCCTGCTTTGATATTCCCTCACACAAACACTCAAACTTCTTCCTCAGATTTGATCTCAGTGTGTCGAGGACTTCAGCAGGTTTAGAGTCATGGCTGTGAGATTAAAATACCACATTATTACACAAGTTAGAGAAGTAAATAGCCATAGATCACAGAATGGATGATTTGTTTGCTGTATTATGGGACACAGAACATCATACGGTTTCTGAAATGTGTCAATTATTAATCATGTGTTTGAGTGATGTGTGATGTCATCGCAGCTCCTAAAATTAAACACCAACAAAAGTCCCACATTTTACCTGAAACCAGGACACATGCTTTCATTAAAGTCTTGTGGTTGAATCTCAGGCGTGAACACAGTTTTGTTTTGAACTGGTCTGGATTGAAGATTTGCCCTTAAATCAGAATGAAGAGGGTAAAGAATCAGACACACTGATATTGATGTAATTGTGTCATTAACTGAGTAACAGACCAACAGCTTTTACAGTGTGTGAATGTATTAACAATACAATACATAGAGCTTTACACAAGAGCACAATGATCATCATTAATAGACTGAAACGCACAGGATCTGAACTCATTACACCGTGTCCTAAGTAACTACGCGTGACGTGATAAGATTCCAGCAGACGCGACTACGAGATGCAACAAATCAATCAAAACCACAGCCAATCAGAACAGCGTGTAGGCGGGCTCTCACGGCAAGTATACAGCAATAGAGATTAATCTCAATGGCACTCGCAAGGAAATGTGTAATTACATAATCAAATTCACAAATATTAAACAATTAAAACATTAGGATAAACATACCGCCCCACTTTATATTTGGTGGCCTTAACTACTATGTACTTACTGTGTTCATATTGTGTTGCAAACACCTTTGCTGATATTGAGTTGGGATACGGGTAGAGTTAGGGACAGGTGTGGTGGGATGGGTCAGTTTAAGGGTAGGGTTAGGGACAGGTGTGGTGGGATGGAGTGCGTTTAAGGGTAGGGTTAGGTGTAAGGGAAGTGTCAACTGTGTAATTACAAATGTAACTACAGAAATTAATTACAGATGTAATTACATGCAGGTATTTTTAAAATGTAAGTACAATGTAAAAACATGTATGTACACAATAAGTGCAATGTATCAAATTATTAATTAAAATGTTAGTACATAGTAGTTAAGGACACCTAATATAAAGTGGGTCCAACATACCTATTTAGCTCAAGTACCCATTACACACACTACTACATTTGAGCTCAGATTATACCATTTTTTAAATAATTTATTGATGTCTTAACCAAGCGATGTGCTTGTTACTATAAACCTCCTGTAATCTCAAGCTAATCACATCATTGCACTCTGAGATATGGGTTTTCATGTGTTCACACTGTCTGGCGGCCATTTTGAAAGCTGTCTGAAAACTTTCCCCAGAAGAGGAGCCCCTTAAATCTGCAGTTTTTAGACGTTTAAGCCTTTATTTTCAATAAGTATGACTTCTTACTGGAAAATTAAGAGATTAATGTTTTTAGACTTTTGGTATATTATAAGCTTGAACCTAGATGTGTGAAATAATTGCAGTTAGATCCAAAAGCAAAAAGCAAAATTATAATTTTAAATTTAATTTAGTAATATTTATTAATTTTAAAAATGATTGCTGTTCCAGTAAAGCTCAGTGTGCTCCCTTTAAGCTCATCCACACTGAACGTCTGTGTAAATACTTCATAAACAGACTTTAAACATTAACTGATGGTTGTCACATTGAAGTTAATCTTCATAAAATTATTCTTTAAAAATGTTGTTTTAAAATAAACAAGAATGTTCCCATGTTGTGAGCTTAAAGGGGTCATGAACTGGCTTTTTTAATTTTATACTGTTGTCTGAGGTCAACTAATGACATTCTGGTTTTGAGGCTTTCTCCTGAACGCTGGGTTTCATGGCGTGCCGCACTGGAGACTTGGAAGAAAACGCCCACGGCTGGGATTGGATAAGATTTGCATATTTAATGAGCTTCAGCTCCCCTGTCAGTTCAGTTCATGAGGGAGGGATTGTCCTGAAAGCGGCGACCGGAATGATTCTCTCGATCACAGGCTCGTAAACGTCTTCATCAAACAAACACAATGATTTATTTCTCATCCACCCGAGATTGATTGGAATATTATTTCTGTATTACATGGCCCGCCTGATCGGTCGATAACGACACACACACACACACACACACACACACACACACACACACACACACACACACACACACACACACACACACACACACACACACACACACACACACACACACACACACACACACAGATGTATGAAGCACTCTATCGTTTTCTGGGCCTGGTGTCTATAAAAGCTTTTCTTTGACTAACAAGGAAGTTTTCAACTCTGAAACTTACAGGATATTCTTATATTACCATGACCTTTCATAAATCAAAAGCTCAAGGGAAAGTTGATTTCTCTATTCATCACCCCTTTAATGGGTACGTTTACCCTACTAAAAATACAAACTGAGTTACTAAAACAATCTTTGTCACAGAATATACTCGTTTGTTCACAGTTTGAACATTCTTGTTTCCATTTGTTTAATTTCAAGATCTGAGGTGAATTATCCATTGTTGCTTTTAGTACGACTAACAAAGCTGGGAGCAACAAATGATATTCATAGTCATATTACACGCTTTTAACATTAAATAAAGCCCATAAACACTACCTGAGATTATCATTGCCATGTTTTGTGTTGTTGCTCCAGAAATAGAAATCATTTCTAAAATAGAGTAATTGCGTGTCGATTTCACGGCTGGTCAGGACACAAACTCTAATTAACATGGAAAAGACGTCTTTTATCGTGTGTTGCAGCGTTGCGTCACATGTAGTTAGGACACGGTGTTACACTGCTGTATATTAATACACATTTCATAAAAATCAAATACTGTAAGCATAACTGTTATAGAGATGATATACCTGAGATCAGGCCGTGTGTCTCCACTCTTAAACGCTGGTGGCGGACCCATTGACCGGTCACTCTTCATAGACACACAGCTGGACTCTGGGTTTGAGCTCTTCTGCTGGACTGAACTGGAACAGAGAACAGAACCAAATGAACCAAAGCAACTGAGAAAAACGGTAATATTAGGAATTCAAAACTAACAAACTGAAAACAACTATAGATTTATAGAATGATTCAACTCAGGTGAACATCAACCGTGATCACATGACTCTTTTCAATGGCATAATGGAGGACGAAGGCTCACAGACTAAAAGGGTTACTTCAGCGATTAGCATTAAGCTTTGTATCAGTAGAAACCCGAGAGTATATTCAAATTATCGTACTTTCCCCCCTCATATCCCCCTAAGTTATGTATTTTATTTCTGGAAAAAATCCTCTGATGATGCAAATATCGTCATGTGATGAATGTAATCCGACTCCTGCTGCGTTTGTGCTGATACACTCAATCGGCTCACTCATTATATCGAACAGACACGTTCAGTTTTTAATTGTAGTGTCTCTAACTGAACTGATTTTATGAAAATGAACGCGTTTGGCAAGTGATCCAGTATCCGTGCCTAGAGTGGCCTCGCAGGGATGATATACCTGAGATCAGGCCGTGTGTCTCCACTCTTAAACCCTATTGGCGGACCCATTGACCAGTCACTCTTCATAGACACACAGCTGGACTCTGGGTTTGAGCTCTTCTGCTGGACTGAACTGGAACAGAGAACAGATTCAGTTTAATCCTTTAGATTACTGGGGTCATTCTTTATGTGTGTGTGTGTGTGTGTGTGTGTGTGTGATCAATATTGATCAGTGTGTGTTGAAAGCACCTGCGTCCTGGAGAGAAATCTCCATCTGTGGATCCTTGTGGATCAGCCATGATGAAGCTGCAGGAGAATCTGATGAGTTTGAGCTCCTCCACTGACTCTGAATGAACAAACATCACACACTAAATTAAATGATTACATTAAACATCCTTCATCATTTATCTGCACACATCTGGAGTGTGTGAGGAAAGGATCACGTGACTGTGAACTCAAGCTCAGTCGCTCATGTCTAATGATATTCTAGTAGCGACTGACTCGGTGACTCCGTGATCCTAATATTGTTATATTCAGAAAGCATGGTGTATCATTTCACTGCTATGCGAAATTGATCTACCTCTAAAACGCAACGAACATGCTACTCTGAAATCTCTTTTTGCATGCCTAGATGAAGTGAAACTGTGGTTTTCTCAAAATGTTTTATTTTTGAATGAATCAAAATCAGAGGTTATTGTATTTGGCTCTCATGGAGACTCTGGGAACAGGAGCATTGACCTGGACTACCTTGCTCCATTTACTTCACCCTGCATTAAGAATCGAGGTGTTTTCTGGGACCAGAACCTCAAATTTGAAAAACCAATAAATGCTGTGATCAGCTCTTGTTTTTTCCAGCTGTGTCTTCTCTCTAAGATTAGATCTTCTCTTACTGAGAAAACCTAAGAGATTGCTATCCATGCGCTCATTACAACTCGTTTGGACTTTTGCAATTCTCTGTACTATGGTATGTCCAAAATTATATCGCTCGACTTCAACTAGTACAGAAATGCCACAGGAAAGTTCCTCAAAAGAAAGCGTGAATTTGATCACGTATCTCCAATTCTTAAATCTCTACACTGGTTACCTGCGCATCTCAGAATTGATTTTAAAATACTACTCTTTGTTTTTAAATCATTAAAATAACCTGGTACCGTTTGTCTGAGCTACTCTGTCCACACAATCCCACAGGAAATCTGAGGTCTGGGGATAAGAGACTTTTATCTGTCCCCAGATCTCGATTAAAACACAGAGGAGACAGAGCCTTTGCTATTTCCGGCCCTAGGCTATGGAAGAGCCTTCCGGATTATATCAGATCGGCTCAGTCTGAAAACACTTTTAAATCTTCTCTTAAAACCTACTCTCTTTCTATAGCTTTTAATTCACTGTGATTTGATGTCATAAATGTTGGGCTATGTCCTTGTTTCTTTAACTTGTGTATTGTTCAGCACTTTGGTCAGCCATGTTTGCTGTGTTTAAATGTGCTAAATCAACCAAACTTGAAACTTACACATCTGCTGTTAAACCTCTGAAGAATCACACACACATCACCAAACACAAAAGAAACCCTTAATTAAAGATTTCATATCAAACAATCCCTCAAAATGTCCTCCAGAGATTGATATTAATATGAGGAAGTCACACACATGAACACTCACCTCGATCAAACTTTCACAAGATACAGCTTCTCAATCCTCCAGCTTTAACATCAGAAACACACACGGACATTCCTGATTAAACTCTGACAAACGCTTCTATTACACACGTTGCTGCTGTTTTTCCGTGTCGCATTCGTGTTTTACAGATTAAAATGGCGGCCTGAGAACTCGAACTTACTTTCACTTTTGCGATTGCGACGAGAGTAAACAGACACGCGCGTTCACGAGAGCACCACTGCGCGTGCGTGGTTGCGTGAACGCCTGTTGGAGATTAATATTTTGTGAATAAATTAGCTTTATTGCGCGAGCACACTTCGATTTCTTTGTTTTTTGTCTTTTATTCATAATTTTGTTCTTGTTTGTTAGTTCTTATTTTTCTGTCGTTCATATAGTTTTGTGCTTTTGTTTATTCCTCGATTTTGGTCTATTCTTGCATTTATTCTGCTCTTTTTCAGTTTTTATCAGTGTAATTTATTATAAAAGTATTATTATTAATCACATTTAGTCATTTATCAGATGATTTTTCACATCAATGCAATGTGACATAAACCTGAAGGAATCAGAGAAATGAAAAGCATACTGTAAAAACACTGTCAACTCTTTCACAGTTTTCATTTATTAACTTTATTGCACTTTTAATTGAATTCCTGAAATGGTCCAAACTCACGGAGAGGAAAGGACAGAAATGATTGCGACACATTAAATAATGAATAAATCCTGATGTTTTAAAGTCATCTCTTGTGTTCTCTCACATCACACTCTTTTAGTCTCGTTTAGCTCTGTTTGATTGTGTTTCTGTGCTATTATGAGTCTCTGTTCACTGCAGGACGAGATCAGATGATGGTTTTCTTTCATATTTAGCAATCAATCAATCTGTAGTGCAGTAATAACATGTGTGTCTTTATTTCTCTCTGCTCAGTTTCTTCTGTTTGTGCCATTCTGTGTCCAACACCATCCCATCAGCACACAGTGACCTCTAGTGGTGACCTCAGGAACAGCATCATCTGACATCATCACATCCCCTTTCTCTAAAGCAGTGGTCACCAACCTTTTCAAGCCAAAGATCCTGACCTCAGCCTTGATGAAAGGCCAGATCTACCTAGAGATTTTTCATGGCCGATTCAGAGTTTTTTCGACACCATCTGTCGATTTTTTAAGCAAATTATTGTAGTTTATTTGCTCTATAACTGGCCAAACTTGCCTTTAAAAAATGAGCTATTTGAAATGCGAGGCAAACACTGCATTTTAATCACGATCCAAACAAAGATAGACATATGTAGCATGAGCAGTTGTTTTTGATTTAAATGACACTGCATAATTTCAAGACTTAGAGCAAATACAGAAGGGTCTGACTTTAGCTTTGTGAAATTGGTACATAATACACACCTGCACAAAACAAAAACAGATGGACTAAATAAAAATGCTAATTCACTCTCTGACAGTCGGTGGTGCTTATGAAAGAAAAAGGTGTTTCTTTGGGTACGGCTGTAAAAATGCCAGAGAAACTGTTCTGAAGACAGTCAGTTTCGTTCAGAGATACATTCCCCTCCCCGATTCAATATTTATATGTTTCTTCCTATATATCCCCAACAGTTCTCTTGCTGGGCCTATTTATACCTGCATGGTCCACTTCATGTGTTTTTACAGATCAGATATCTATCTAAATAATAGGCTAATAATCATTCTCATTTCACTAATGACATTTTGTTCAGTATCCACTCCTAACAGGACCTGCAAACGTTGTGTTTTCTCTTTTATTAGTGTATTTTTGTTAGGTTTTGGTCAACTGTTATTTGTCATTTCTGCCACAATAGCAAAGCGACGATGTAAAATCTACGATATCAGTCAATCCATCATGTTTTATTTATAAAGCACATAAGAGCAGTGGTCAGCCGCATTTTCACTACAGGATGTAACAGAACTAACACAATAAAAATTGTAATTCATAAACGCAGGGCAATTCAACGTGTAAATATCACATAAGCCAGCTCAGGGTTGCATTTCCCGATAACGTTGTCTCTTAGCGCGATACGAAGACTCTAAAGGTATGACTTAACTAAAGTTATACCATTTTTTTAAGCGTAGTTCCCAAACATACCTTAGGAGGTTGCTTAAGGTATTCCTTCTTAAGTGTGAGAGTAGCAGGTGCTGTCCGGCGGCGGTGTTGAAGTGGGTTATCAATGGCTTAAAAATCGATTATTCACTCTATGAGCTGTTTAACTGCGTTATGTGAGAAAGTGGTGGGGTTTTTATAATAGAAGCACTTCAGAAATAGTTGAAATTGCATTTATTAGGATTCGTGAGATCTTACAAATATAACCCAAATGGCAAACTAAATCAAACCGTGGATATGTAATATAATTTTGAAATGATTGTGCAAACCCTCTACCTCTCATGCCCAAACGTATCATGAATCAACCCACTACATGTATATGCCATTTATATTATCTTAATTTACCACAGCCTTCATTTACTCCACAAGCAGGGCTAATCGCCCGCATCACAGTATTGGTGTAAATCACTAATTTCTGTTATTGGATGACCTGAATCAACAGGCCTACATTAAAATTATAAATTATAAAAACACAATAACAACCCCAACAATAAATTTAAACAAAAATACTATAGGCTATCAAAAAGTTTCCCACATATTATCTTTGTGGGGGCATTTGGTAATGGGTTAAACAAGAATTCACACACACACAAATATAATTACAGACGCATGAACATCACGGCATAAGACAGACAGAGGTCACGTTCACTGAGAGGAGTGAGTGAAGGGAAAGTAAAGAGTGCAGTTGTGTTATAATACGTATCTCATGCTCTAGATAGAAGAAAAAATGCAGACAGGTAACCATGTTGTTTTGAAAATGTTTATTCCACGGAGTTCTTCACACAGTTTGAGAAAGTATTTGGATGTGGTCCACATCAGGTAGTCTCTGTCAAAACAGTGTTGGCTCAAATCCGTTTGCAGATATGGGCCAGAGCAGTTTTTAGCCCTTGTTTAAATGCAGTCGGCTCAGATATGTAGGGAGAGCAGGGGCGAAAGGACCACTTTTCAGAAAAACCTCATTTTAAAAGATAATGTTTTAGACAGAGATATATATTTTCTGTGGTCAATAACTCTCAAGTGTGGTCTATCAGTAGCAGGTGGTATTTTGTACATATGCAGAACGACTACAGTATAATTTCACTTTAAACATAAGATGCACATTGTTACTTTTGACCCCATCAGCTGGGACGAAAGTAACACAACAATATAAGTTAGATTGTTTTGTGCTACTCTTGTTTTTAATAAACATATCTGACTATGACCTCGTTAATATGAAACTTCAAACATATTTTGTCCTTTATCTTTGCAAAAAATTATTAAATTACATTTTCATTTTAAATTTAAATATAACCGAGAGTACAAACTTAAAATGTTTAGAATATTTTTTTATTTTCAATGTCAATCGATTAGATTTTTTTTTTCTTCAACAGTATGAACAATATGAAAATTAAATTAGCATAATATGCATTTTTATATATAATAGTGGGACAAAAGTAACAAGTGTTACTTTCATCCGGACAGGAAGTCCTGACATTTAAACACAATTTACGTTTACACTGAAAAACTCTGAAAAGACAAACCTTCAGGGTGTGAAACAGCAATAAATAATCTGTAGATTGATCGTTGCTGTGACACATGAAATGAAACACAACTTGTAATTAGAACAAAAAGTACCGCTTCATTAATTTACTTGCCGTACTCAAAAACTGCATTTGGATCTAACCGCAGGAAACGATGAGGAAATCACGTGATTTTTGGCAGATCCATCAAGGGTTGCTGAACGTGCTGTCATAGCTTGAAACGCAAATGTAGTCGAGCTCTGAGAACATGGCTTTGTTACTTTCGCCCGGTTCTCCCCTATCACAGATTCGGGCCACACCAGTGTAGCCTCTGTGAAAACAGTATCGGCTCAGATTCATATTGCACATCTGGACCAAATCAGTGCCAGACACAGCTAATGTCTTTGGGTTTCCTATGGGAAAAGTGATCTGGGCCAGATCTGTAAAATGATATAAATACTGAACTGATGGCAGTGTGAATGTTTAAGCTGAAACCTCTATCTGGCACGGATCTGGTTCATAATCAGAAAACGTCTCTAAGATAGAAACGGAGGCGAGGGGCTTAAAGCGGATCCGGGCCGAATGTAATTGCTATCTGGGAAGTGTAAGCAAAACTCCCGTATCTGATATTTCACAGGGGGTTATTATCAGCGTCGTCGATCCCACGCACACATGGGGTAGTTTGCAAAACACTCCACTACAAACGGCGTTACTGAACAGAAAATAAACAGTGCATAGAGCAACAGAAATATTACACGCATACATGCGATGTTCATACAGCTCGCTTCCACGGACTGAATTTCCTCTACTGAGGACAATAAAGAATAAATCAAATCAAATCAAACTGTGTGACTGTTTGATGTTTGACCGTCTGTGTGCAGATCACACTCATCCTTTGCACACGATGCAGATAATGCCGTCGACTCAGACTCAGGATTGCTTTGAATCGAGACTTGTGACTCTTTCTCAGTCTCTGTTTCTTCTGAGAATCTGTCCATCGCCGGTTTTCCCTGATCAGATCTCGGAGCTCCTCTTGACAGCTTTCTTGCTCCAGTTCTCATGGTTTCTGATTCTCACACGTCATCCATCATCAGTGGCCGCACATGTTTGGCAGCTCTGTCTCATGTTAGGAAGTAAGGCTAATTCAGGGCAGTTTGAGTAACAGTCAATCAGCACTAAATAATGATGGCCTTTCAGATGAAGAGATCCATTCCCACTTTCTCCCAGGCTGATGTTGGTCAGTCCAGGATTATCATTGGCTCTTTGATCTGCGTCTGAATCTCTGACATGTCTCCCCGTCTCCCCAGATGTTCAATGTCTCTGTTAACTCCAGGCCAGAAGACTGTGTCTCTCGCTCTCCTCTTACATTTCTCCACACCGAGACGAGCTTCATGGATTCTGTGTCGTGTGTCTAAATCTCCAGCTTTGTGGAATGACGAGTCTGTTTCGTTCTGGAGAATTTCATCCACAGCTCTTAGATCACGATATTTTGGAGAGGATCCGTCGGCCTTCCATCATTCCTGTTATCGATGTCATCTTGCGATCCCGTGTGTTTTTTGGTCTCCTCTGCTCTTTGCTCTGGCTTTGCATCTGACACAGGAAACGCAGTAACACCATGTTCTCATGTATCTCCACATCTGCTAGATCACATACATTTATATTCATCATTTATCCCTTTTTTTCTTTTTTTTTTTATATAAACCACCACCAGTAGTTGCATAGGGATTTACCTGAACCATTACAGGAGAGCTTGCTGAGCTTCAAGGATGATTTTTGCATCGGGTCTTATATAAGACTCACATACCGAAGATAACCATCTCCCTGGTAACTTGATTGTTGGCGAAGGAATACCACATTCTGCAGCTGTGGTGCTGCCCCGATCCTAATGCAATGTCCAGTATAGAGGGAAGGGGAAAGACTGCAGCTTTAAGGACGTATGAGAAGTGGGTCTGAAACCCGGCCTTAGAGAGAGGAACTCTGTGGGTAAAAATGATTAGAAGTCTAACCAACATTAAGATATTTGATCATGGAAGTGAAAGTAGAATACTTACCCTATAAGATTTAATTAAGAGGAGTTAATTGGTAAACTGTAACTTATCTGATGCTTATTAAACGCATTGGTAATCTTAGCATTACCTGAAGGTTTTAGCATCCTATAGGCTTAGAGTGCTGAAGAAGACCATCTTGACCATCATAAAATACTGCGTCTAAATCCTGTAGGTCTGTCGTTAGGTAATTTTAACCACCTTGTTGATATGGGAGACAGAGAGTGTGATAGGGCAGAAGATTAGGGATGATATGCTTGGATACATTTCCTTTTACAGAGACGAAGCCTACCAGCCAAGCAGCAGTAGGCCACGTGGAGAGAAGGCAAAAAGATGAAGGCTACAATAGACCACCACAGACAAGTTTGTGAAGCCTATAGCTACTAATGGAACAAGATCATTTAGCGGTAGTAAATTCAAAAACATACTTGAAGTTGTGGCGTGAGCTCTTGAGTCCGAACTTGCTTATGCGCTATAACACTGAGGATGACTATGTACACAGCACCTTGATAGAGGATGCAAACTCTGCACATTGAGCTGCATTTGTAGAAACCCGAGCCAAGAGAATGTTCTATGCGTTTGATTTGAGACCGCAATTCTTTGCATCAGCAGTTGGAGGAGTCGTAACCATTGGGCGTGACTCGCCACAGCTTGATAGAACTAACCACCAGACCTGTTGAGAGAACCCTAAGGAGAATAACCTAAACAGCATGACAGATGAGTAAAAATAAATAAAAATGAATCCAAAACATAGACGCATACTATTAAGAACCTCAGACTATGCCCTCGAAAAATTAATGTATTATATGATGACACTTTACTAGTTAATAACAAAGCTACTGGACCCTGTAAACTTGTGTAAAAGATAATCAATGCAAGCGTCGTCTTTGATACCTAAGCCAGGTCGTACTGCGATTTTTCCACGCTTGGCAGTCTGAGACATATATCACAATCCTGGAAATTCCTTTGACCCCAGGCTAATATGATTTTGATAGTTGTTTCCATGTTCTCATCGATAGATGTGAAGAATTTTCACTAAATGTGAATGATTGATATAAAACTCTGGACAGGTTCTCATGTCCGATTATCATACATCCTGACATTAATGCAGCGGAGACCCGCGGTATGACATTCTTTTCTTCTTCACACATCTGAAAGCAACAAATCACATGATCATGAATTGAATTATGTTCCTTGTGCCGCAATTTTAGTTGCTATACAGGATGCGAACTTTATGAAGGCAGTTAATTGAGCACGGAATAAAAGTAGGGCTGCTATCAGATATCTAGTCGAACCTTAATTTCAATGCAGACCTTAGCCAACTTTTGGTGCTGCAAGTACAACGAGAATACACATTTGTGTTTTATTCATAATTGTAGCCTGCGTCCCTGCAGGCCCAAACGCTATAAGCTTGTCTATGTTTTGTCAGTTTTAATTACATGTTGCATGATAACTTATTGCTTACAAGAATCAGCATATATGGTCCATCAAAGCACTGATGTCAGAGCTGTACTTTTAAAGCATCAACCGGATGATTCTCTCGATCGCAAGGCTCGTAAACGCTTCTCACACAATCACAATGATTTTAGTTCTCATCCACCTGAGATTGATTGGAATATTATTTCTCTATTTGAGATTCATGGTTTTGTTAGCCTGTCTGGAAAACACAAAGCCCGGGACTACATATAAATAAATAAATAAAAACGTTTTACTCACATAAGTTTGTTGCACCATTCCTGTCAAATCCAATATAGAAGGCACAACGCTGTCTGCAAATCCAGCATCCGAGACCCGTTTACAACAATTCCACAGTGAATGAAGCGAACACACGTACATGTCTTCCCCACATGAGCTGGAACTTCATTCAAAATAAAGGAATATCACACATTCTAATATCCGAAGGAAGCTTATGCAGTGACTGTGTTCTTCCACAACCTGGCACAGAGCAACACATTACCCTGCTGGCCATGATCACTGCTCTGTAAACCTGTAGCTCCTCGACTCTGTGGGCGGGGCCTCAGAGCACACATACATATTCATCAGCTGAGCTGCGCTTCTTCCTCCCATGACTTCACCGGACTCCAGCTCGTTCTCTGGGCCTGGTGTCTACAAAAGCCCTCTTTGACCAGCGAGGACGTTTCCAGCTCTGGGACTTACAGAACATTACTACATCATGATGAACTTTGATATATCAAAGCTCAAAGGAAAGTTGGTTTCTCAATTCATCACCCCTTTAAGACTACTCAAAGCATATTAGCATGTTTAATTTGCTTCAGTGATCTTATAGTACTGAGCCAAATCGCGATTCAGCTTCCTTCAGTTAATCGTGAAGCCCCGGTTGAATGGGTGCATGTTACTTTAAACCCCCGTGAGGTTACGTGCGTGGGGATGATAGAAGTAATATGCTGTGCCATGTTTTGTTCAGCGAAACTCTTATTAATGGTACCAGTTCGTACGTATCATTTCCGAGGCACAAACGTTATATGTTTAGTTGAGACACGAACGACCATGACTACGATGAAGATCCAGCCCCTTTGATAACATGCCCAGATAATCCTCCGTGAAAGTGATTGTCTGAATCTGAACGCGAGCTTTGCTCTCCGAAGGAACTCGGCGTCTTTGCAGCGACAGCCCAAGGAACAAAATAATATCTGACCTGGACAAACGCCACTGTAATGCACAGTGTTACTTATAGAGCCATCGATCGACCGCCACGGATCGGCATTGGCGCCAGCATCTGGGAACTCAGAAATGGGTAAGTACCGATCTTTTATACTCAAGTATTAGAATGTGATTGGCTAGATAAGAGAGTAGAAGTGACGCGTGACAATTCAGTCTTCCTGGCAGAACTTTACGCTAGAGCTTTCATTTCACCACCGCTCAGAAAATAAAAGAAGAAAAGCCTGTAAACATTTGAGATGGGCCGTTATTATTATATATGTTAAAATAACCGCAGCATTATGATCAGCTCATGTCAATAAGAGGCTGTATTCACTTATTTCTGCTAATTTCCATGTGGAATAAAATGACATCCTTTATTCTGAGATAAAACAAGACAGAAAACCATTTGAAGCGATAATGTGCGTCTATATATCGTCCTATTTTTAAACAGATTTAAATCATTCAATAATAATTAGGATATTATTTTCCTATTATTAAATGAGATATGCATTTATTCTTATTATCCCAAGCGTATGACATGTTATTGACAGCACAATCATGTAATTGATCACGTGAGAGCGTTCCCGATCACAGAACTCGCTCCTCCACCGGGAATAAATCCCCATCCCAATGCTCGAGTTTATCTCTGAGGTGCGGCACATTTATTTTTACGGACTTCCACAATGAAATGTTAATGACTTTATCAGTTCAGACTGCACGCCTCCATTCCCGGACTAAAGGAGACGAGGATATATAAATGTGAGCGTGGTGTTTGGGTCTTCATCCATTGCTGTTTACAATTCTTATTATATATAGTAATATATAATTCATAAGTCTTATATTATATATAATGCTGTAAAGCTTAATAATGCAGAAGTGTGCTTGTTCTGTTTTTGACATTTGCAAACATTTTATTTAATATTTAACATATTTAATATGCAAATTTCTAGGGTCTATAATTTATCAATATCGCCAACACTGCTGAAAAAACTATCGTACACAATCTACTTCATGCTTATGAATTATCAAGTTGCTGTAGTACAGTAATTATATTCCTTACATTTACTTTAAAAGTATGAACTATCAATCGGAGTATAGAAGGCATGAAGTAGATTGTGTACAACAGGGTTTTCAGCAAAGTTTTGTTCATATTGATAATTTAGTTGCCCTAGAATTTTGCATAATAAATATGATACAGTAGACAAATGTATTAATAGACATTATACTTACTTTAAGTTATGAGAGAATAAATGTTTTAAAAATCTGGCTTACAATTGTTTTGCCAAACAAGCATTTATTATTTATGTTTTCCAATTAATTCATACCGAGAAGGAGCAATGTATTCTGGAGATACAAATATTAAAATAAACAAAGTATTTTTCCTTTTTTATCATGACATTTTATTATTATTTATGTCCTAATTACATGGAAAATTATTTAATACATTAATTTTCTTATGTTTTTAGGGCTAGTATGAAATGTATCGGTTGCATTAAGTTATATGAATTTTCAATTTAAATGTATTTGGAAATATTGTTCACTTGTTTAACAGAATATGTTAGAATATGCAAAGAATATTTATTATAAGTTATTAGAGAATAAAATGTTTTGAAATTGTATAAAATGTTTAAAATGTTGTAAAACAATAATTCTGTTTTCAGTCAATTTATACCCTATAGTGGGATACAAACATTAAAATCAAAATTTAAAGTCATATTTTGAAAAACAAAATGATCAAGTTGCATTATTTGTGTCCCAATAAGATGTAAAATAGCAATACATTATTTTTCTGATGTCTCTTAATGGTCTTGCCATTTCAATAATATACAGGTCCTTCTCAAAAAATTAGCATATTGTGATAAAAGTTCATTATTTTCCATAATGTAATGATAAAAATTTAACTTTCATATATTTTAGATTCATTGCACACCAACTGAAATATTTCAGGTCATTTATTGTTTTAATACTGATGATTTTTGCATACAGCTCATGAAAACCCAAAAAGTCTCAAAAAATTAGCATATCATGAAAAGGTTCTCTAAACGAGCTATTAACCTAATCATCTGAATCAACTAATTAACTCTAAACACCTGCAAAAGATTCCTGAGGCTTTTAAAAACTCCCAGCCTGGTTCATTACTCAAAACCGCAATCATGGGTAAGACTGCCGACCTGACTGCTGTCCAGAAGGCCATCATTGACACCCTCAAGCGAGAGGGTAAGACACAGAAAGACATTTCTGAACGAATAGGCTGTTCCCAGAGTGCTGTATCAAGGCACCTCAGTGGGAAGTCTGTGGGAAGGTAAAAGTGTGGCAAAAACGCGCACAACGAGAAGAGGTGACCGGACCCTGAGGAAGATTGTGGAGAAGGACCGATTCCAGACCTTGGGGGACCTGCGGAAGCAGTGGACTGAGTCTGGAGTAGAAACATCCAGAGCCACCGTGCACAGGCGTGTGCAGGAAATGGGCTACAGGTGCCGCATTCCCCAGGTCAAGCCACTTTTGAACCAGAAACAGCGGCAAAAGCGCCTGACTTGGGCTACAGAGAAGCAGCACTGGACTGTTGGTTTAAATTTTGCATGTCATTCCGAAATCAAGGTGCCAGAGTCTGGAGGAAGACGGAGAAGGAAATGCCCAAATGCCTGAAGTCCAGTGTCAAGTACCCACAGTCAGTGAGGGTCTGGGGTGCCATGTCAGCTGCTGGTGTTGGTCCACTGTGTTTTATCAAGGGCAGGGTCAATGCAGCTAGCTATCAGAAGATTTTGGAGCACTTCATGATTCCATCTGCTGAAAAGCTTTATGGAGATGAAGATTTCGTTTTTCAGCACGACCTGGCACCTGCTCACAGTGCCAAAACCACTGGTAAATGGTTTACTGACCATGGTATTATTGTGCTCAATTGGCCTGCCAACTCTCCTGACCTGAACCCCATAGAGAATCTGTGGGATATTGTGAAGAGAAAGTTGAGAGACGCAAGACCCAACACTCTGGATGAGCTTAAGGCCACTATCGAAGCATCATGGGCCTCCATAACACCTCAGCAGTGCCACAGGCTGATTGCCTCCATGCCACGCCGCACTGAAGCAGTCATTTCTGCAAAAGGATTCCCCACCAAGTATTGAGTGCATAACTAAACATAATTATTTGAAGGTTGACTTTTTTTGTATTAAAACACTTTTCTTTTATTGGTCGGATGAAATATGCAAATTTTTGAGACAATAAAAGACCTGAAATATTTCAGTTGGTGTGCAATAAATCTAAAATATATGAAATTTTAATTTGTATCATTACATTATGGAAAATAATGAACTTTTATCACAATATGCTAATTTTTTGAGAAGGACCTGTATAATTCTTACAATACTTCTTCATATATGATACATAAAATATTCAAGTTTAAAACAACTTAAACATCTGTTTGTACACTTATATAAATGCATATTTTATGTGTTTTAACTATTTACAGCAACTCATTTATGAATACATTTCTAATAAACTGAATAGCATGCCAAGCATTTTGTCGGTCTTTCCTCCAAGTTGTCCTTGCATGATCTCTGCCGTGGTTTGCTGTGCTGCATGGGGATGCTCCAATCGCTCCGAGAAAGAGTGCGAAGGTTCGGCTTCCCACTGGCATGAAGCGGAGAAAAAATGGCTGGCTCAAATCAGCAGGAGCAATCTGAATATAAATACACATTTCAACAACAAAAAAATGTGTGAGGTAATTACACTGTATTTAAACCTTTTTCCATAGACCACCCATTGGGAAATGTTGTTAGGTTTGGTATTGACTAGAAATAAGGAAGAAGCAAATGCTTGCAAAACCCAGGGAGCGGAGACTCACGGTGAGTGTGTGGTCTCATTGCAGGGAGTCATCAGCTCAATTGAATCCCGTTGTGGTTCTTGTGTGTTGACAGATGTCTTTGATTTCTTAAAGCTGAAGGTAGATAGATTGGCAGACCTTGAAAGGGAGTATGTGGTTCTTGTGCTGAAAGAGAAATAAAAGAGGAGTCAAAGAAATGCTTAGAGTCCTACATATAGGAAATTGCTCTGGGAGATTAGATTGAGTCTATGGAGTTGTCGCGACTCTCACTCTATATGGCTCTGAGTGAACCCAAAGCTCCAAACACAGAGTTCAGCTGACCTGAGATCAGCTGCAGAGAGTCGCCAACTGCTGCACCTTCACTGGAACTGACAGACGATCAGACACTCCACATTTGAACAGTCAATGCTGATACTTTAACACATAATAAAACACACTCACAGGCTCTGATTCAGAAGAGATTCACAGGTGGAACTGACCCATTGTTTAGCAATAGTCTCTGTGCACAGCCGGTCTTGTGCTCTCACAGGTTCAGGAAACTGTCCTCTGTAAAATACACAAATCCCACTGAACGACACGGATCTGATGAACTCGGCACGGGCGTGTGTGTAGACTGTACGATGATGACACCTATTGAATCTCAGGCTACGACACACGTTAGTATAGAAGAATAAACGGCATCAGCATGAGCTAGTGCTGAACAAATAGAGCGAGATGAACCGCACTTTGGTCATTGTGGTTTTTATAGGCGACACTAAAGAGAAAGAAAACATGAAAACGCATCACATGACACCTTTAATACATTAATACAAATGTAACACATTATTATTATAAACATGATTATACACTCAAGCTTCCATTGTTTGTAAATGAATCTTTCATTAGTCTTTGTCTCCCTCTGCTGGTCCAACACACACACACATTCAGGCTCTATATTCTCTCTGTGAAAACACACACCTTTTGAGTTTATACTGTGTGTTTATAGAAATAAAATGGTTAATCTGTGAATGAGAAACTGTGATTTGCTGCTATG
>CM040911.1:48734485-48744485 GCA_023029165.1 Gobiocypris rarus
TATTTTATACTGTGCATTGTTGCAATGTGCTAAATAAATATTTGCATAATTTGTAACTGATTTATTATTTGAAACTTTATTAATTTATACAATTGCAATGCCTTGGTTTTTAGTAAAGTTACACAGTCATAGCCATAAATGCAATGGTAATAATAATTGGCATAATTTCTTTCTGTGTTTCGGTTTCGCCAAGAATTTTGATTTCGTGCATCCTAAGTCTAATGAGCCTCTCAACTGTCAACATTTGAGTTTTGTCAGTTAGAGTTTGAACTGTCTCGCTCATTTGAACATTTGAAATCAGAATCTGAGTGGACTGAAGGGACCCTTTTCACAGACTGTGATGACGCGCTTTAACGGTCATTAATATCGTAAATCCTGCAACGCTTTTTGTATTTTCATTTTTTTTTTAATGTTTGTACATTTATAACACTACTAGTTTGTATTATATTACTTTTGCATCAAATTATAAAAACAGCTTACCTGCTGTGAGTGTGTTTCTAATACAGCGTCTATGGGAGTGATTGTAAAAATGACATATTTCTCTCTTTTCACTGCCGTTATCAATCTCACACAATATTTTCCCTCTTTTTGAAAGTTGTGAAATCACTATTGTTGCGTTTTTCTTTTGCTATTTGAGCAAATCGAGACACAAAAAAAATATTTAATGTATTCTCTCTTTCACCGCTATAAAAGTTAACCCAACTATGACGACTTCCGCTCTGAGAAACCCGGAAATGTGAAAGGGTCTATAAAGCTCTACGAGCCTGACGTGCTGATGACATGTATGCGCATGAATCACTGTCACACACACACACACACGTTGTTACATTTTTGGAGAGGTGCGTGTCAGGGCACGCCATAAGATACGCGTGCAACACACAGCCTACGACGCAGCTACGGCGAACACTGACGCAGAAGCATAAACTGGGCTTTACTGGGTCACAATAATGAATATGATACTGATACAGAAGAACTTATTGCATTTTATTTAAACAATGAGCAGAATAATTACAACAAAGAAAAAAAGAGGAGGGGCAGTCAAGCAAGACTGGCACCATAGCAACGCACCACAGCAACGAACCATAGCAACGCGTCATGGCAACGACATCTCAGACTGACAGATTGACTTTTGAGCACTTTGTTACTGTTTTGTACACATTGTCGTATTAAAAATAATTCAAATTCTGTTTTACTAAGCACAATATTATTGATGATAATTGTTGAGAGGGAAACTTTTGATGAAGTTTGATAAAGGGCAGGGCTCGAGCCCCAAAGCCCTCCTTAAACATTTATTCTATTACACAAATATTATCAAACACATTTCCATGACTTTTCCAAAACTTTTCCAGGCCTGGAAATTGCTATTTTAAAACTCCATGACTAAACGTCAGTAACCTGACGAAAGTCGACTGAATGGGAACTCATTTTATTGGAAACCAATTAAAACCAGTATCATAATTAGTCTCATTTGATTTACCTTCTTCCACTAATCAAAACTATTCATAAAATAATGATGAAATATATAAAATAACTGTATGCCAACACTTTTATATGACCTAATAAATAAATATAGACTGTAAGCATTGAAATACATGATAAAATATGAAGACTATTTAATATTGCCATTTAATAAAACTATTCAAGTGTAAATCATATCATAATTTGCAAAATAATGCAGAATCTATAAATACAGGCCCAATAGGCCCAATATAGCCTTTGGCACATGACGTCCACTGGAGGGCACAGATGTATTTTCTATATTATTAAAATCTGGATAAAAGTATTTGTTTCATCTTATTGAGCAGAAGAATATGTGTTGGTCCTGTCTGGTTATCTGAGAATAAAAGGATTGAACACTTATTCCTGAGGGATTGGTGCATCTCCTCTGTAACGGACACCAGACTCGGAGAGAGAGGTTGAACTGAACCACACAGGTATTTATTGAACAGTAGTGTCAGGACTCGGGTTTGATCCTTCTGTTTCTTCCTCCTTTGTGTTTGTTTTTGTCTTTTCCACGTGTGTTTGCGCACAGCTGTTGGTGTTTCACAATCAGCGCGTCCGCTCGTTGCGCTCAGCGGTTTTTCCTTATGGCTTGATTTCTCTGCTCTATCGATCCTTTCTTTCCTTTTGTTCTCTGCCAGTGTGTTCTGGGCTGCTTGCTGTTCACCTGCCCGTTTTCTTCTTGTCTAGTTTTGTTGTTTTATTTGATTTTGTTTTCTGTTTCTCTCATATTTTGTCTCTGCCCAGTTGTGTTTCCCTGTTCCTCCCCAGAATTCCCTGGTCTCGGACGGCTCTCTTACTGCTGACCATCTGGACTGTTACTGACGCTGGAGTTTGGATTTCTCTGGGTTAGCGTTTGCCTTTCCGGACTGCTTTCTGCTGTGAACACCTGCCTGTTTCTGATCCTGTTTCTGATCGTGAGTTGGGATGTCCCTGTTGGTTTTGTTTGCTCTTCGTCTGACTATCCTGCTTGTCTGACACTGATTCCCACCTCATTTTGGATTTGATTGCCCTGGATTCTGACCTCCTGCCTGCCTGACCATCCTCTTCAGTTCAGAGCTGTTCTGGAGTCTTTATTATTATTGTTAGGGATGCACGAATCCAGGATTCGGGTTCGGATTCGCCGAATATTGGGCTTTTTGACGGGTTCGGTTTCTGCCGAATCTCAGAATTTTTCCCACGAACCCGAACCCTAGGCTTGCTCTATGTGCGCGCCACTGGTCGAACGTAATGACGCCGCCGTTGAAAGTGAAAATGGAACTCATGAACAGAAAACGTGGCAGTAGGCTACTTTAAGTTTAATAAAAAAGCGATTCAAGTCGAGCTACATGTTCAATTTGCAATGCCGATTTGTCTCGTTATGACAAGGACCCTAAACAATTATCCGCTGTTAAATCATTTGCGTATGAAACATCCGAGAGTATACGAGCTGTGCAGCCTCGGGAAGCGCCTTTCATTTGCTTTAAGGAGCTGTAAGGAGCTTGTACTACTTCTGTATTTTTCGTTCGAAATGGTCCCACACAGTAAGCTTTTCCATTGCTTCATTTTGCGAGATATATCTGGTTTGTAGTTGCACATGTCGACGCGCTCCGTGAGTGAACAAATAACGCTATACAGCAAATTTTTCTTAACCATGCATCAAAAAACAAACAAACAAAAGCGTTAAAAACATTTAAACCGTTTAACTGGTAGTATTAATCAGTCAAAGTTCTTACTTTCGGTTAACGGTTAAATGGTCAATAGCATCCCTAACGTTACACTGCTGTGGACGTTGTTTAGCCTACTTCGTTCAGGCCCGTCGCAAGGGGGATGCGAGGCCCTGTGCGAACGTGATATGCGAGGCCCAGGGGTATATTGACGGGGCCAGTTGCTGTAGTGACGAAAAATATGTTGTTTATGTGAATATTAAAAAAATAAAAAATAAATCTTATAGCCTATCCATTTTAACAGCAATGAGTTAAGTTAAACTGTAACTGAACTGCACAGTGCGCCTATTTCGAAGCTTAAATAGCCTATATGTTCTAAATTATGAATTGGTAAAAAGCGTTTGTCAGACCTGTAGCCTATTCACTTGAGTTAGTTTGTACTACTCTCTCAGTAGCCGCGTTTTCATTACATATTTGCTTTTGCGTTATTCTAGCCTACTGAATGTCGATAAACGGCGCGCGCTTTCCATTAACCGATGTAATGCGCAGTGCCGTCGCTGGTCACGTGCCCTAAGCGCGATCACTTGCTGATGGTGAATGACCATCACTTGGTGCTGAGATAATGATCTTGTGGTGTCTCCTTTCATTAAAAAAAGGAGCACCCCCCTGAGCACTTGGTTCCCTACGCGCAGCGCGTGATGCGCGTTATGGGAGTGGCGGGACTGGTTAGGCGAATAAAACGTTTTTTTTTCCACTCGTGAGAAGTCATTCCGAAAAGTATGCCATGCACGTAAGTCGGTAGATTTATGTATATCCCAGCCACCCAAATAGCCATTATTTTTAATGAAAGGAGACATAGCGTGTTATTCAAGCATTAATTCAAATTAAAAGAGAAATGTTTGAATTTGGATACAAAATGGCGCCGCCGTGTTCGACGCCGTTCAGGTCGCTCCGCTAAGACTTTGCTTTTATTTATTATTCTACTCTCTTTATTCTCTATTTTTTCCAACGGATCATCTGCTTTGATCTGTTACGACAGCGAAACACTTCTGGAAATTGGTTACCGCTACACTGACCTGTTTCAGGACACTTTCTCCAATCTTCCATCTGTGATTCGCCGGGACGCCGAGTTGAACAATGGCCACTCGAGTCGTCGGCGAAGATTCAAAAACACCGCGGAAACGCGCTGGGATCCGCAACAGACTGAGAAAAAGAGCATTCAGTCCTCCTCTCCCGAGCATTCTGCTCGCAAATGTCCAATCCTTGGAGAATAAGATGGACGATCTTAGAGCCAGGATAAGTTTTCAACGGGACATGAGAGACTGTAACATCTATTGTTTGTCAGAAACATGGCTCACTTCGCGGTCCCGGATACAGCCGTGACGCCGTCCGAGAACTTCTCTGTTTTTCGGATGGACAGAACAGCCGATACCGTAAATCCAAAGGCGGTGGAGTGTGTTTCATGATCAACAAGAAATGGTGCGATCCTAGGAACATCTCCATTCTTTCGCGATCCTGCTCGCCTCACTTGGAACATTTAACAATAATTTGCCGTCCATTCTATCTGCCGAGGAGTTTTCTCGGTCATCGCCACTGCCGCTTATATTCCACCACAGGCAGACACGGGCTGGCATTATCTGGCCTCCATGATGTGACCAGCGGCTTTATAAACAAACACCCGACGCTGCTTTCATCGTCGCGGGTGATTTTAACAAAGCAAACTTAAAGAAAGTATTGCCAAACTTTCACCAGCATGTCTCCTGCCCCACACGAGGAGCAAACACACTGGATCATTGCTACTCTCCGTTTAAGAACGCCTACAAAGCTCGTTCACAGCCAGCTTTTGGCAAATCGGACCATGCCGCCATTTTCCTCACACCGAATATAAACAGAGGCTCGCTCAAGAACCCCGTGAGGAGGGATGTTAAACGCTGGTCATCCCATTCAGAGTTCGCGCTACAGGCAGCTCTTGATGACGCCGACTGGGACATGTTTGCGCGAGTTCTGATGACGTCCAGCGAAGTTCACGGATGTGGCGCTCTGCTTTATCAACACACTGACAGAGCAAGCCACACAAACAATAACTGTAACGCCCTTCCTAATCAGAAACCGTGGGTGGACAGTTCAATCCGCTGCAGTAAACACACGCACTGCAGCCTATAATGCCGGTCTCCTAACAGGGGATATGAGGGAGTACAAAGCATCATGTTACGCCCTCCGCGCGCCGTCAAAGCCGCAAAGCTCCGTTATAAAGACCGAGTGGAATCTCATTTCCAACTCAACGACTCGGCGGATGTGGCAGGGACTTAGGACCATCTGTGCTTTTGGAACTAAATCCTCTGCAGAGGTGAGAGCTGATCCGTTGCTTGTGAGCGAGTTAAACTCTTTCTACGCCGCTTTGATTGTAATCGCGGCAGCGCGACTCCGCCCAGTGACGCGTCAGAGAGAGTCCTCAGAGCAGCAACAGTCACGTGATCTCTGTCTCGGAGGACGAGGTTCGGAGGGCACTCAAACGTGTGGATGTCAGGAAAGCTCCTGGGCCAGATGGTATTTCAGGTCGTGTTCTACGGTCCTGTGCTGATCAGCTCGCTGGGCTCTTTACATCCATATTTAATGAGTCCCTTGCTACATCTGTTGTCCCCACCTCCTTCAAAATCCACCATCATCCCTGTACCTAAGAACAGTAAACCCTCTTGCCTAAATGACTATCGTCCAGTGGCTCTCACATCTATAGTCATGAAGGTCTTTGAGAGACTCATCAAAAACAACATTTGCTCCTCCATTCCTGACACTTTGGACCCTCTTCAGTTTGCCTATCGTCCCAATAGATCGACTGAAGATGCCATCTCTCACGTCCTTCACTCCTGCCTTACTCACATCGACAGCAAAAGTGGGAACTATGTCAGGCTGCTATTTATTGACTATAGCTCAGCCTTTAACACCATAGTTCCCATTAAGCTAACACACAAACTCCTGGATCTCGGCCTGAATTCTTCTCTCTGCCTCTGGATTGAAGATTTCCTCACTGGCAGACCCCAGGCGGTGAGAGTAGGCCAGTTCACCTCCACCTCCATCACCCTGAGTGTGGGAGCTCCACAGGGCTGTGTGCTGAGTCCCCTGCTCTACTCTCTACACCCATGACTGTTTGTCCACACACAGCTCCACCACTATCATCAAGTTTGCTGATGATACTGTTGTCCTGGGTCTCATTTCCAACAACAATGAGACGGCATACTTGGACGAGGTGGAGCAACTGACATCATGGTGCCAGGACAACTGTCTCTCTCTGAATGTTAGCAAGACCAAAGAACTGATTGTGGACTTCAGGAAGAGACAGCAACGGTCATACTCCCCTCTCATGATCAGCGGGACACCGGTAGAGAGAGTGAACAGCTTCAAGTACCTGGGTGTGAACATCTCCGAGGACCTGACCTGGACTGCACACATCCAGGCTCAGGTGAAAAAGCCAGGCAAAGACTGTACCACCTGCGCCAGCTGAGGAAATTCAGGGTCTCACCAGCTATCCTGAAAACTTTCTATCGAGGGGCGATAGAAAGTGTCCTGACTCAGTGCATCACAGCGTGGTACGGGAACAGCACCAGTCATGACTGCAAAGCCCTGCAAAGAGTTGTGCGCTTATCCGAGCGCATCTCAGGGTCAGCTCTCCTCTGCAGGACATTTACACCAAACGCTGCAGAGGTAGAGCTGCTAATATCATCAAAGACATTAACCACCCTGCAAAATCCCATTTCACCCCACTGCCATCTGGTAACGCTTTCCGGAGCCTGATGGCAAAAACTGAAAGACTCAGGAGGAGTTTCTTTCCCCAGGCCATCAGACTCCTGAACTCAGTCACGTGACTTCACTTCACCCCGCACACACATAAACATCCAGTTTAACATTAACATCCACATACTGTCATTGCACTGCACTTTATGTTCTATTGTTACTGTGTAACAGCCTGTTATAAACCTGTTTGCACATTATACATCTGTTTGCACATTACATTATACCTATTGTTTGCACATTATACTTTATATATATATTTTTTATCTCCTACTTGATTATTTATAACTCTACATATGTTTAGTACTTTTTTTATTCTATTTTTATTCTATTTCTATTTTAATTTCCTCCTTGTGTTTTCTTGTAACTGTTATTTGCACTGTCTTTAGAGCGGACCTGTTTACATTTCACTGCCAGTTGTATATTCTGTATATAACTGTGTATGTGACAAATTAAACTCTTGAATCTTGAATCTTGAATCTTGAATTTGCATGTTGGTAAGTTTTTTTTTAACCATTTCGTTATTTTGGCCTTGAATTTCGTTTGTTAGAAATATGAACCGAATTTAGAAATTATTTTGAAATTAAAAACTTTGCGTTTAATAACTAAAATAATTTTTTTAAATTAAAATTTGGAGCACGCAACATAATCTGTTCCCTGAATTAACTGACTTGTTATGGTGACTGTAGGCCAACACAAATAAAAGTAGACAGTTTGTAGTTTATAATTATGTCTTGCACTTTTCAGTATGGCTAAAAATTATGGAGTATTGTGAATTATATCCGCTGTCAACAAATGTCTATCAGAAGTGTCGGCCACGTATTTAGTTAGGCTATGTTTAAATATTGGCCTATAATATTACTTTTTAAATGTCGTATGTTGATTATGAAAGTGAGCAGCATGTGCAAGATAGGCCTTGGCTATACATAAGATGCGCATGTCTGGAGACATGGAGTGGGGTCGGTCAGACATGATTTATTCGTTCCGTTTTTCAATGAGCCCGGATTTCTAGTGTAGCCTATTTACTTGAATGTCTTAAGTAGTCTAATATCTATAGTTTCAGAGGCAGCTAAAATCAGAATTTAAATGGCCTGAATAAAGCTCTCACGAGCCTGATGTGCGGTGCGCGCTGAGTGACATATATGCGCGTGAATCGCTGTTACATGCGCAGTCTCGCGCAAAGAAAAATATAGTAAGTTAGTCTACTGCATAATACAAATCTAACCAGCAGAATAATACAGCATCGCGGTGCACTTTTTAGCTAGGCTATGTCTTTTCACTATTATAGTATTTTGAAGGACATAAACTTTAACTAGCTTTTTACATCAGTCAGCTGTCACTACCTTGCGCAAGGCCCCGTGCGGTCGCACACTTGGCACAGCCCTTGCGACGGTACTGACTTCGTTAATGTGTTTACTGTGATGATGGACTGAGGATGGGACAAGGATTCGGTATTCGGTTTCAGATTCGGCCGAATCTTAGCCAGTGGATTCGGTATTCGGCCGAACCCCAAAAATCTGGATTCGGTACATCCCTAATTATTGTTTCAATAAATTGAAGTTAAGCATTCTTCTGCTTTTGGGTCCTCCTTCCTCAGATCGTCACAAGTAGTGAAATGTTCAAGAGGAGTTCATCCATTAGATATTTTAAATAACCAACAACAGCGTTTCATGCTTTGTAAGCGGTTGCAGAGAGTACGTTTGAGCCGCGCGTCTCAATGTATATTATATTATGTATTTTAACAGTGTTGTTGTATAAAACTACATGATTAATTGCTTTTGATACTTTATTTGAACCAAATATTATTGCCCCATTGTTATTATATTTGTATTTTAAGTCATTTTAAAGGCCATTGTTTGCTTAGGTCTATTTTTCTTGCCACAAAAAAATCTGATTACTCGATTAATCGTCAAAATAATCGACTGAATACTTGATTACCAAAATAATAGTTAGTAACAGCTCTAAATGTAACAATAGTTTGATTCACCTATTCCATTTTGTTACTTTATGAATAAATTAAATTATAAAATTCAAAGTGTGACGCCAGGTGACGCCATTTGCAGTCACGCCACCGCCTCGCACCGTTCTCTCACGGCTCTCGCCCGCCCTGCTCGTCACACACAGAGACTCAGTTTCATGTCAGAGTCACGTATGATCTTACCTCAGTGTCTCCAGTTCACAGTGAGGATTCTCCAGTCCAGCAGAGAGCAGCTTTACTCCTGAGTCTTGTAGTTTATTCCCAGACAGATTCAGTTCTCTCAGGTGTGAGGGTTTGATCTCAGAGCTGAAGCCAGAGCAGCACAACCTTCATCTGTGACACCACAATAACTCAACCTGTAGAGAACAATGACACACATTAAGTCTACCTCCAAAGCTGAACATGACCACTTAAACAAAATAAATAAATAATAATGCTGTCAATATGAAATATATATAAATACTCATTACTTCACGCTGTTAAAATACATCAGTTAGGATTATAGGAGAAAATATACAGTTTGTACAGTATAAAAACATTATTTCTGTGGAAAGACCCATACAACATGGAAACCCAATGTGTGTGTGTGTGTGTGTGTGTGACAGAGTGTGTGAGTGTGTATGTGTTTGAGTGTGTGTGAGAGAGTGTGTGTATGTGTGACTGTGTGTGTGAGAGAGTGTGTGTATGTGTGTGTGTGTAAGTGAGAGAGTGTGTGTATATGTGACTGTGTGTGTGTGTGTGTGTGTGTGTGTGTGTGTGTGTGTGTGTGTGTGAGTGTGTCTGTGAGAGTGTGTGAGTGTGAGTAATGAGATGTTGAGCTCATCACTTTTTTATTTATTTTTTTTGCTGGTGAAAGTTACAGGAGTGCATATGGTGTGTGATATAAACACAATAATCATTGTTTTTCATAATTTACTGTCTTTGATATAAAATTGTGCCGATATGATTGGCGATATAGAGTTGTTTTATCCAAGGCTCAGCTTTACTGTATTTATAAGGTATACGTCACACAAACATGTAAATTCTGTCATCATGTCCTCACACTCATGTCGTTTCATTTCACTTCCAAACACAAGTGAAGATATGTTTA
>CM040911.1:48751985-48781985 GCA_023029165.1 Gobiocypris rarus
ATATTTTGCAAAGTGCCTTACAATTCAGTCTGTACTTACACATTCATATCAGGATATAGCCCCTAAAAAATCGATTAGTACATCTAATATAAACAACAGTCATTTGATGCGCTGTTTTCGACTTCATTCGCTAAATTGCGCAACTCTCTAACGTTAGCTATTTGTGAAGCGTCCGCCATAGTGTACATGCAAAAGCTACAACCTGTCAAGTTCAAAATCTGTGCGATTCAGATGGCACTACGGTTGTAGTGACGTCTATCGTACTTCCGATAAGTACCCCTGAAACGTATCTCTCAACGGGTCAAACTGCTGGAAACATGGATATGTTGTTTGGTGTCTGTGAAAGAACCATCTGGCCGCAATTTACTTTGAAACTCTCCTCTATCGCTTTAATTGTATCAATGCTTGAGCTCTCAACCAATGATGCGCTGAAGCTACACAAGGACCGCCTCCTCATTTACATGTTGCACACGGAAAAGGAAAAATAAATGAACTGATAAATAAATAAATGTAAAAATAAATACATGTGGGAATAAATAAATGTAAATGAATGCATAAATAAATGTAAATATATATATATATAAATATATATAAAATTAATGAACAAATAAAAACATAATGTATAAAAGCAGAAAATAATAAATTAAGGGAAATATACAACATTTTATTTGATTAAAAATGAATCATTTATTTTATCAAGTCGTTTATTCTGTTATTTATTTTCCTATTATCACATTTATTTGTCTATTTATCTCTTTATTAATTTACATATTTGTATATTTATTTATTTACTTATTCATTCATTCATTTTTAATTTATGCAGGTTTGGTCCTCCATAGTTGTCATTGGTCAAATACTTCAATGTAACCAATGACTTAAATCAATCAGAATACTATATAGACTGTTAACAAGAACAAAAGCCATCTTTACACTGCAAAGCTGGAACAGAAGCTGCATCTGAAATAGCAGAAATGTTCATTTTATCATTTGAGTAACATTAAACCGTCTGTAAATAAACATTTATGCTATTTCAGACGCAGCTTCTGTTCCACCTCTGCAGTGTAAAGATGGCTTTTAAAGACGTCATATTCTGACTACACAGATAAAACAATCTTACAACCATTTATGAATTATTGTAATGCTTTTATGCATTAGAGAATGAAGACTTCATATGATCTTCCCAGCATGATGAGTAAATTATAATAACTGGAATAAACTGAACAGAAAGGGAGCAGAGAATGTGACCGATCGTAAGCTGTCCATAACTTGGGTCTAGCGCAAGTTTAAGCCAACTTAAACATTTATTCTATTACAGAAATATTATCAAACACATTTCCATGACTTTTCCAAAACTTTCTAGTTTATTTATTTTTCCAAAACTTTTCCAGGCCTGGAAATTGCTATTTTAAAACTCCATGACTAAACATCAGAACCTGACGTAACATCGACTGAATGGGAACTCATTTTATTGGAAACCAATTAAAACCAGTATCATAATTAGTCTCATTTGATTTACCTTCTTCCACCAATCAAAACTATTCATAAAATAATGATGAAATATATCAAATAACTGTTTGCCAACACTTTTATATGACCTAATAAATAAATATAGACTGTAATCATTGAAATACATGATAAAATATGAAGACATTTAATAAAACTAGTGTAAATCATATCATAATTTGAACTAAAACATACAAAATAATGCAGAATCTATAAATACAGGCCCAATAGGCCCAATATACCCTTTGGCACATGACGTCCACTGGAGGGCACAGATGTATTTTCTATATTATTAAAATCTGGATAAAAGTATTTGTTTCATCTTATTGAGCTGAAGAATATGTGTTGGTCCTGTCTGGTTATCTGAGAATAAAAGGATTGAACACTTATTCCTGAGGGATTGGTGCATCTCCTCTGTAACGGACACCAGACTCGGAGAGAGAGGTTGAACTGAACCACACAGGTATTTATTGAACAGTAGTGTCAGGACTCGGGTTTGATCCTTCTGTTTCTTCCTCCTTTGTGTTTGTTTTTGTCTTTTCCACGTGTGTTTGCGCACAGCTGTTGGTGTTTCACAATCAGCGCGTCCGCTCGTTTGCGCTCAGCGGTTTTTCCTTATGGCTTGATTTCTCTGCTCTATCGATCCTTTCTTTCCTTTTGTTCTCTGCCAGTGTGTTCTGGGCTGCTTGCTGTTCACCTGCCCATTTTCTTCTTGTCTAGTTTTGTTGTTTAATTTGATTTTGTTTTCTGTTTCTCTCTCATATTTTGTCTCTGCCCAGTTGTGTTGCGGTTCCCTGTTCCTCTCCAGAATTCCCTGGTCTCGGACGGCTCTCTTACTGCTGACCATCTGGACTGTTACTGACGCTGGAGTTTGGATTTCTCTGGGTTGGCGTTTTGATACTTTATTTGAACCAAATATTATTGCCCCATTGTTATTATATTTGTATTTTAAGTCATTTTAAAGGCCATTGTTTGCTTAGGTCTATTTTTCTTACCACAAAAAATCTGATTACTCGATTAATCGTCAAAATAATCGACCGAATACTTGATTACCAGAATAATCGTTAGTGACAGCTCTAAATGTAGCAATAGTTTGATTCCCTATTCCATTTTGTTACTTTATGAATAAATTAAATCATAAAATTCACAGTGTGACGCTCAGGTGATGCTCATTTGCAGTCACGCCACCGGCCTCGCACCGTTCTCTCACGGCTCTCGCCCGCCCTGCTCGTCACACACAGAGACTCAGTTTCATGTCAGAGTCACGTATGATCTTACCTCAGTGTCTCCAGTTTACAGTGAGGATTCTCCAGTCCAGCAGAGAGCAGCTTCACTCCTGAGTCACCTAGATTATTCCATGTCAGATGCAGTTCTCTCAGGTGTGAGGGGTTTGATCTCAGAGCTGAAGCCAGAGCAGCACAACCTTCATCTGTGACACCACAACAACTCAACCTGTAGAGAACAATGACACACTCTTCACTCTCTCAGATCAGACACACAGAGACTTCATTATTTAAAAAAGCACAGATCTCCATGTTTGATGTAAGTGAGATTTACCAGTGTACAAAAGGGCCAAGCTATAAAGACGTTGGTGCCCTCCGCTGGACATTTATTTTATTGCACTTACGGATATAGTGAATCACATGATTATTGTTTCTTTCATTTAATTGGTTTGGGTCAGCGGAGTTGAATGTCAATCGGGGTATGTTTATGGCCAGACATGTAACGAAACATGTAGTCTTTTATGCTTCTATTGTTAGATTTAATTGCCTGTATGTCATATTACAACGCTAGAAGTTTGTTTATTCTTTTGAAGTAGTCCATGCGCACGTAATTTGAACTGTGTTCATCTCAGCATAAACCATGCTGGATAAAACTCTAAATTTAACTGTTTGAATATTATGTGGAGATATTTAACTTTGATTTGATCGTGATTTAAAGCACATTTGCTGTATGTATAAACAAGAAGAAATTTACACCTGCTGGACTTAATTTGAATATATTTAAAATGGTTTAACTGTCATTATCTTTACGCTATTGCATTATTATTTCATATCGTTAAGGTATTGTTTCTGGATTGTATTTATATTAATTGTTATTATTGTTTGCTTATAGAACCACACTCATACTGATGTATGATACAAATGGGAACATTAAAGAACCCTTTTTGTGGACATGGACCCAGTGATTTATTGTTCTGCCTGAACAATCTGTAGCGTTGTCACCAAGATTAAGACCGGCACCTTAATAACTTTCATACAACCAGGTTATAAATATATATGATATAAAAATGACACATTTATAGTCTGTAAAATACACACTGATGTCTATGGAACGGCAATATCAATCCTTCAGTTATAAATGGAAACGTGTTTTATTCATATCAGACACACATTGTGTGAGTAACTATAACGTTTACTCTATTCTTCTCCCACTTCACGGACACTGACTCTCATGTATTTCAGGAGAAGTGGATGAATTTACGTGTTGGAAACCCGACAGATCCGATTCTCTGAACTGCGCGCAAACTAACATGGCGGGTCCATCACGCATTATAGATCAACTAACATGATCATTATAAAGGGTTTCAAACTACAAAACACGTTCACTTACACACATTTAGGAGTCAGAATATCAGGTGTTTGATGACATCACCAAAAAGATTGTGAATATTTTAAATAAAGAAGGAAAAACAATATAAGAGCGTTGCATCTGTCATGCGGCGCTATTGTGTCTGCGGTGTCACGTGACTAACATGAGGCGTCGCCATGGAAATAATCAGGTGATGCTTTCTAAAATAACAGCGCTTAAACTCACGCTGGGGCTCAGATAGAATATATCAAACTCTCCATCGGTCAGTTAGCGGATCATTTCCTTATTCATTCATTAATTAATCGGATAAAAAGCCCAATTTGTTTTATTTTATTGTCAAAACACACTATTCCACATCCTGCCCAATGCTGTGCTTCAAACACACGTGTCAGCGGAGTAACACACACACACAGTGAATATATCTACCCTTACACACATTAACCATGGGTTTCCAACTAAACACACATCAATAAATAAAACAGGGTTATTGTAGTTATTCCATGGTAAACACAAATTAACCATAGTTTTGCTTTAAATCCATAGTTTAACATTCTGCATTTTTTACTTTCAAAAAAATCATCCGCTGGCTGGTCCCTACAATGTAGGTGATCTCAGGTTTTACTATCCTTATGGGGACATTTGGTCCCACACAATGTAATATAAACAAGGGCACACACACACACGCACACACACACACACACACACACACACACAGACACACACACACACTATGGTGAAGTAAACTGTTCCTGTCATGTCTTTATCCTGTAAATAGGCTACAAGAATCGTCTAACATTTATATTCAATGACACGCTGTCGTCCCTTTACAGTCACTACTCTCATAAAATACTTGAATGACTGTTGACTTTAATATTTAATATTGCGTTCCCGCTCTACTGCGTTCTGTGTGTGTGAAGTTTGGAGCTCGTTCAGTGAAGTTTGGAGTTTAATGCAGACTATCTCAGGACGCTTTCATGCTGAATGGAAATACTCGTGTGAATTAGGAACATTCACAGATGAGGATATAACCTGTCAAATGAACGTTTAGCGCTGAGGACACACACGCATCTGTCAAAGCGCATGACAGGGTGTGTTAAACGCTAATGCATTAGCTTGAAGCTAACATCAAGATCTCTCATGTTTTGGGCTCTGGGATCATGTCCCTTTCCCACAGGAGCTCACTCCACTGCACTATTCTTCATATAACTTATAACGCTCATCTGGGAATCTCATCAGATCTGTGAGGGAAATCATTTATAAACCTACAGCAACACAGGAGAATACGTCAATATCTCTGAAATATGAGAACTGTTCATCGCCATTTCACAATAAAAGTTTCATCTCTGAGTTTGAGTTTGAGTGTTTGATGTCCACATTTCTGCCAGTAATGGACACACACACACTATAAAATTAAGCAGCAGTTGTAGCATTTCTAACAGTAATGGACACACACACACACACACACACGGACACACACACACACACACACACACACACACACACACACAGAGATGATTCACACACACACACACACACACACACACACACACACACACACACACACACTCACACACACACACACACAGTGATGATTGTTCTCAGTGTTACTTACTCAGCTGATCTAGTTGCTGTAACCACAGGCAGCATCTTCTGAAGAACTTCATCTGCTGTGTTTACTGTGTCACTGTTTGAACATAAAGAATAAGTTAATCAGGGCTGGACATTAACGCTTGTCCGTTTGTCCGAGACAAGTGGATTTTGAAGGGGCAAGTGTCCGACCGGACAAGTATACTGATTAAAAGCGGCAATAACAAAAGATATCTAGGGAATGACCAAACCGCAAGAATGATTGTGCATTGATTTAGTGTAAGTGTCGATGGATAGTGGATAATAATGATATAATGTAATGTATAATGAACTGGTGTTAACAAGGTTGAGCTGTTGACGCCGTGCAGCCTCTCGAGGAGAAATCACAACAAACGGCGCGCTCACACAGAGAAACTCCGTTAACATACACGGTTAAAATCACAAACTGTGGAGTTTTTATATTTATAACATATGATAGCTACAGTTAAGCAACACCACACAATCAAGAGTGCTGTTTTCCTGAATACAATCACGATTGGAAATGACACTGATTTCATATGACAGCTCAATAAACAGTTAATTAACATTAAGTCACTTACATTTCAGATGCAATATTGACTGTTTCTGTTCTATTTCAGCAGCGAAAATAGATCCAAACAAAAATCACAGCAGAACCGTAACGCTTCTCACAGCAACAGTGTGTTACTGAACGATTCAGCGTTTGAATGAATCGGTTGAATCAAAGATTCAATGACCTGTTCATAAACGACAGCCTCATTCTTCAATGAATCGTTTGAATGAGCGACTCAATGACTCGGTCATTAAGAGTCACCTGCGCCACCTACTGGTGCTTTAGTTTTATGGTTAAACATTTCTTATTTCTATATTCTAAATATTTAAAACAATCTCATAACATTTATTTAATGTAGTTGTCATTTTTTAGTGTAAATAATTTAATTTGATTGGTAACCCCTATAGTGTCTTATTCAAATTTAATTTATTGATCAAATTTAAGAATTTAAAATAAAAGCTGAAGCATAACATATATATTTTATTAATAAGATTACGGAAAAGATGCCCTTTATAAAAGGCAAAATATCACAGATGTGCAGATTTAAACATGTCAAAGCTGCTTGAACACTGGAGAGAATATTGCTTCAGAATAAATTATATTTACAACACTGACAAAAAATCTGGACAAACTATTTTTTTACTCGGACAATGTGAATGACAAACACGTGAACAGGCTTAATGTCGAGCCCGAGTTAATTATTACTGATAATAATAATAATAATTAATATGATATGTAAATAATACATTAAATCCCCTCAAATGCTGTTTTAATGAAGCTGGTTTATAACGGACACAGATCTGTGGTCTCTTTCTCTGGTCAGTGTTTCTGTGTCCGGTCTATTAGTCTGCATTTACACTACAACACTCAGTGCTCAGATCTATGATGACATCAGAGGTTACTGTCCCGTCCGTTGCTATGGTGATCACTGTGTCAACCATCACAGTTTCAGGAGCGACTCGATCAATAGTTCAGCGGATTCACTCCCATAATCAGACATCCCAGCTCTCCGGGAAGTTCCAGGAGTCTCCCTCATGTTGATATTGGGAGCGTCTCAAACGGCTGCAACCTAGTGAGGTTGTGTCTTTCCTAGTCCAGTCCTTCTGAGGCTTGTAGACTCCAGTCCTCCTCAGCATTAAACACTATGAGACGCTCTAGTAAGGGCTCATGGCTACGGCACACGTGTTCCCGCCCCCACGGTCACGCCACCAAAATACTGTTCAAACTTCATTCTGGGAAACACTTTGTATTAAAGATCTTTATATTAACTGGCTGTTCTATGAATGCAATGCAGTGAATGACAGCCGTCTGTGTCTCCAGTGGCTCACATTATTGGCAGTTTAGTGTCGACTGATTCATTTACACCAAAACAAAAGATAACACGTGTGCCTTCATCTCTGAAAACATTATTTGTGTCTTACATTTCATGATGAACTCAGATAAGCTCAGTGCCGTTCTCCAGCAGGTCTTCTTCATGAATGTGAATGTGTGCAAAGGATTGTGGGTGATTGAGCTGAATTAAAGATGCGAAGCGAAGGATCCTTTAAACTGAGACGCCTTCAGAGGCGCTTGATGACGTGCAGTCGAGATATGCAGCCTTACTAGGACACAGCCTCCGTTTGAGAAACACCCGCAAATTATGAACAATATCCCAGAAATCAATCTGTGCCCGTGATTTAAACACCTCTGATCTCTGTGTTTCTCTTTGTTCATAATGTTTTAGACTGTAATGATTCAACTCAGTGTTACTTACCCATCATTTTTGCCTCCAATTAAGTCTCTCAGGTTAAACGTCTGCATCGTCTCCTCTGAGGACAACAACACAAAAACTAAAGCTGACCACTGAGATGAGGAGAGTTTCACAGCACGTAATCCTCCACGTCTCGTATGAGGTTGAGCGTTCACCAGTGAAAGATCACCCAGTTCATTCAGACAGTGAAACAGATTGATGTATTTATCTGGAGAGGGATTCTCACTGATCTTCTCTTTAATATAGTCGACTGTTTCCTCATTGTTGTGAGCTGTTTCCTGTCTGTGTCTTTAGTTCTTGTAAGAGACTCTGATTAGACTTCACTGACAGACCCAGAAGGAAACGAAGGAAAAGGTCCAGATGCCCATTTTTACTGTCTAAAGCCTCATCCACAGCTCTCTGATGGAGATCAGACAGTGAAGCGGTGTCTCCATTAGTTGGGTTGGTGATCTGGTCAAACACATTGATGTTCTTGTTTATAAAGGAGAGATGCACATATAGAGCCGCTAGATGTTCCTGAAGGCTCAGATGAACAAAGCAGAAGACTTTCCCTGATACAAGCCCAACTCCTCTCTGAAGATCTGAGTGCACAATCCTGAGTACACTGATGCTTCTGTCACATCAATGCCACACTCGCTCAGGTCTTCCTCATAGAAGATCAGGTTTCCTTTCACAAGCTGCCGATACGCCAGTTTCCCAGTTTGACAATCATGTCTTCATCTTTCACTCTCTTCTCATAGTCCTTCTCATGTTTGATGCTGGTCTGAAGGATCAGGAAGTGTGTGTACATTTGAGTGAGAGTCTTGGGAATCTCTCCAGTCTCTGCTTCACTCAACATCTTCTCCAGAACAGTGGCTGAGATCCAGCAGAAAACTGGGATGTGACACATAATAAAGAGGCTCCTTGATGACTTCAGGTGTGAGATGATCCTGTGGCCAGACTCGGATCACTGATTCTCTTCCTGAAGTATTCCTCCTTCTGTGGGTCACTGAAGCCTCGTACCTCTGTCACTCGATGGACACACTCAGAGGGGACGAGATCAGCTGCTGCGGGTCTGGAGGTGATCCAGATGAGAGCCGAGGGAAGCAGATTCCCCGCAATGAGGTTCATCAGCAGGCTCGTCCACAGAGGCTGATTCAGTCACATCACACAACCTCACATCGCTCTGAAAATCCAGAGACAGACGACACTCATCCAGACCATCAAAGATGAACAACACTTTATACTGATCACTGGATATTTCCATTTCTTTGGTTTCAGGGAAAAAGACATGAAGAAGATCTGAAAGACTGAGTGTTTTGTCCTTCATCAAGTTGAGCTCTCTAAAAGGAAGTGCAAATATGAGCTGGACGTCCTGATTCTGTTTCCCTTCAGCCCAGTCCAGGATGAACTTCTGCACAGAGACTGTTTTTCCAATGCCAGCGACTCCCTTTGTCAGCACAGTTCTGATGGGTTTGTCTTGTCCAGGTAAAGGTCTAAAGATGTCACTGCATTTGATTGCTGTGTCCTCTGTTTCTGCTCTCCTGGACTGTGTCTCAATCTGTCTCACCTCATGCTCATTATTGATCTCTCCACTTTCACTCTCTGTGATGTAGAGCTCTGTGTAGATCTCATTCAGGAGTGTTGGGTTTCCCTGCTTTGATATTCCCTCACACAAACACTCAAACTTCTTCCTCAGATTTGATCTCAGTGTGTCGAGGACTTCAGTAGGTTTAGAGTCATGGCTGTGAGATTAAAATTACACATTATTACACAAGTTAGAGAAGTAAATAGCCATAGATCACAGAATGGATGATTTGTTTGCTGTATTATTGGACACAGAACATCATACGGTTTCTGAAATGTGTCAATCATTAATCATGTGTTTGAGTGATGTGTGATGTCATTGCAGCTCCTGAAATTAAACACCAACAAAAGTCCCACATTTTACCTGAAACCAGGACACATGCTTTCATTAAAGTCTTGTGGTTGAATCTCAGGCGTGAACACAGTTTTGTTTTGAACTGGTCTGGATTGAAGATTTGCCCTTAAATCAGAATGAAGAGGGTAAAGAATCAGACACACTGATATTGATGTAATTGTGTCATTAACTGAGTAACAGACCAACAGCTTTTACAGTGTGTGAATGTATTAACAATACAATACATAGAGCTTTACACAAGAGCACAATGATCATCATTAATAGACTGAAACGCACAGGATCTGAACTCATTACACCGTGTCCTAAGTAAATACGCGTGACGTGATAAGATTCCAGCAGTCGCGACTACGAGATGCAACAAATCAATCAAAAACCACAGCCAATCAGAACAGCGTGTAGGCGGGCTCTCACGGCAAGTATACAGCAATAGAGATTAATCTCAATGGCACTCGCAAGGAAATGTGTAATTAATGAGCTTCAGCTCCCCTGTCAGTTCAGTTCATGAGGGAGGGATTGTCCTGAAAGCGGCGACCGGAATGATTCTCTCGATCACAGGCTCGTAAACGTCTTCATCAAACAAACACAATGATTTATTTCTCATCCACCCGAGATTGATTGGAATATTATTTCTGTATTACATTGCCCGCCCAATCGGTCGATAAGCACGGACCACACACACACACACACACACACACACACACACACACACACACACACACATGTTGTGTTTCCATGTTTTATGGGGACATTCCATAGGCGTAATGCATTTTATACTGTACAAACCGTATTTTCTATCCCCCTACACTGCCCCTGCCCCTAAACCTACCCATCACAGGAGACATGCTGCATTTTTACTTTTTCAAAAAACATCACTTAGTGTGATTTATAAGATGTTTTCCTCATGGGGACCAAAAAAATGTCCCCACAAGGACAAAAATTTGGATATTGCCATCTTTGTGGGGACATTTTGTCCCCCATACCGTAGGGATTACCAGTCCACACACACACACACACACACACACACACACACACACATGAAGCGCTCTATCGTTTTCTGGGCCTGGTGTCTATAAAAGCTTTTCTTTGACTAACAAGGAAGTTTTCAACTCTGAAACTTACAGGATATTCTTATATTACCATGACCTTTCATAAATCAAAAGCTCAAGGGAAAGTTGATTTCTCTATTCATCACCCCTTTAATGGGTACGTTTACTAAAACTAAAACAATCTTTATCACAGAATATACTCGTTTGTTCACAGTTTGAACATTCTTGTTTCCATTTGTTTAATTTCAAGATCTGAGGTGAATTATCCATTGTTGCTTTTAGTACGACTAACAAAGCTGGGAGCAACAAATGATATTCATAGTCACATTACACGCTTTTAACATTAAATAAAGCCCATAAACACTACCTGAGATTATCATTGCCATGTTTTGTGTTGTTGTTCCAGAAATAGAAATCATTTCTAAAATAGAGTAATTGCGTGTCGATTTCACGGCTGGTCAGGACACAAACTCTAATTAACATGGAAAAGACGTCTTTTATCGTGTGTTGCAGCGTTGCGTCACATGTAGTTAGGACACGGTGTTACACTGCTGTATATTAATACACATTTCATAAAAATCAAATACTGTAAGCATAACTGTTATAGAGATGATATACCTGAGATCAGGCCGTGTGTCTCCACTCTTAAACCCTATTGGCGGACCCATTGACCAGTCACTCTTCATAGACACACAGCTGGACTCTGGGTTTGAGCTCTTCTGCTGGACTGAACTGGAACAGAGAACAGAACCAAATGAACCAAAGCAATTGAGAAAAACTGTAATATTAAGAAATCAAAACAAACAAACGGAAAACAACTATAGATTTATAGAATGTTTCAACTCAGGCGAACATCAACCGTGATCACATGACTCTGTTCAATGGCATAATGGAGGACGAGGGCTCAGACTTAAAGGGTTACTTCAGCGATTAGCATTAAGCTTTGTATCTGTAGAAACCCGAGAGTATATTCAAATTAACGTACTTCCATATCCCCTAAGTTATGTATTTTATTTCTGGAAAAAATCCTCTGATGATGCAAATATCGTCATGTGATGAATGTAATCCGACTCCTGCTGCGTTTGTGCCGTGACACTCAATCGGCTCACTCATTATATCCAACAGACACGTTCAGTTTTTAATTGTAGTGTCTCTAACTGAAATGATTTTATGAAAATGAACGCGTTTGGCAAGTGATCCAGTGATCCAGTATCCGTGCCTAGAGTGGCCTCGCAGGGATGATATACCTGAGATCAGGCCGTGTGTCTCCACTCTTAAACCCTATTGGCGGACCCATTGACCAGTCACTCTTCATAGACACACAGCTGGACTCTGGGTTTGAGCTCTTCTGCTGGACTGAACTGGAACAGAGAACAGATTCAGTTTAATCCTTTAGATTACTGGGGTCATTCTTTATGTGTGTGTGTGTGTGTGTGTGTGTGTGTGTGTGTGTGTGTGTGTGTGTGTGATCGTTTTCTGTGATGTAACACAATATTGATCAGTGTGTGTTGAAAGCACCTGCGTCCTGGAGAGAAATCTCCATCTGTGGATCCTTGTGGATCAGCCATGATGAAGCTGCAGGAGAATCTGATGAGTTTGAGCTCCTCCACTGACTCTGAATGAACAAACATCACACACTAAATTAAATGATTACATTAAACATCCTTCATCATTTATCTGCACACATCTGGAGTGTGTGAGGAAAGGATCACGTGACTGTGAACTCAAGCTCAGTCGCTCATGTCTAATGATATTCTAGTAGCGACTGACTCCGGTGACTCCGTGATCCTAATATTGTTATATTCAGAAAGCATGGTGTATCATTTCACTGCTATGCGAAATTGATCTACCTCTAAAGCATACGAACATGCTACTCTGAAATCTCTTTTGCATGCCTAGATGAAGTGAAACTGTGGTTTTCTCAAAATGTTTTATTTTTGAATGAATCAAAATCAGAGGTTATTGTATTTGGCTCTCATGGAGACTCTGGGAACAGGAGCATTGACCTGGACTACCTTCACCCTGCATTAAGAATCTAGGTGTTTTCTGGGACCAGAACCTCAAATTTGAAAAACCAATAAATGCTGTGATCAGCTCTTGTTTTTTCCAGCTGTGTCTTCTCTCTAAGATTAGATCTTCTCTTACTGAGAAAACCTAAGAGATTGCTATCCATGCGCTCATTACAACTCGTTTGGACTATTGCAGTTCTCTGTACTATGGTATGTCTAAAATTATATCGCTCGACTTCAACTAGTACAGAATGCCACAGCAAAGTTCCTCAAAAGAAAGCGTGAATTTGATCACGTATCTCCAATTCTTAAATCTCTACACTGGTTACCTGTGCATCTCAGAATTGATTTTGAAATACTACTCTACTTAAATCATCAAATAACCTGGAACCAGGCCGGTCGCAAGGGGGGGTGAGGCCCAGTGTGAACGTGATATGCGAGGCCCAGGAGTATACAGTTGCTGTAGTGACGAAAAATATTTTGTTTATGTGAATATAAAAAATAAAAAGTTAAACTGTAACTGAACTGCACAGTGCACCCATTTTGAAGCTTAAATTAGCCTATATGTTCTACATTATGAATGGGTCAAAAGCGTTTGCCAAACGACCTGAATCCACTTGAGTTAGTTTGGACTGCTCTCTCAGTCGCCGCGTTTTCATTATATTTGCTTTTTTTTTATGTTTATGTATATCCCAGTCACCCAAACAGCCATTATTTTAAATGAAAGGAGACATAGGCGTGTTATTCAAGCAATGACTCAAATTAAAAGAGCGAAATGTTTGAATTTGCATGGTGGTTTTTTTAACCATTTTTTTATTTTGGTTTGTTAGAAATATGAACAGAATTTAGAAATTCTTTTGGAATTAGAAATTTTGCGTTTAATAATTAAAATAATGTTTTGAAATGAAAAGTTTGGATCACGCAACATAATCTGTTCCCTGAATTAACTGACTTGTTATTATGAGTGTAGGCCTACACAAATAAAAGTAGACAGTTTATAGTTTATAATTATGTCTTGCACTTTTCTGTATGGCTAAAAATGGAGTATTGTGAGTTATATCCGCTGTCATAAAGAACAAATGGTAACACTTTACAATAAGGTTGTATTAGTTAATGCATTAGTTAACATGAACTAATGATGAACTGCACTTATAAAGCATTTATTTATCTTTGTTAATGTTAATTTCAACATTTACTAATGCATGAATAAAATCTTGTTAACATTAGTTAATGCACTGTGAACTAACATGAACAGCTGTATTTTTATTAACTAACGTTAACAAGATTAACTAATGCTGAACAGAGGTGTTGTTCATCGTTAGTTTATGTTAACTAATGCGTTAACTAATGTTAACTAATACAACCTTATTGTAAAGTGTTACCAACAAATGTCAATCAGAAGCGCGGGCGACAAGTGTGTTAGGCTTTGTTTAAATATTGGCCTATAATATTACTTTTTAAATGTCATATGTTGATTATGAAAAGTGAGCAGCATGTACAAGATAGGCCTAGGCTATACATAAGATGAGCATATGTCTGGAGACATGGAGTGGGAGACATGATTTATTCCTTCCGTTTTTCAATGAGTGCAGATTTCTAGTGTAGCCTATTTACTTGAACGTCTTAGGTAGTCTAATATCTATAGTTTCAGAGGCAGCTAAAATCAGAATTTAAATGTCCTGAATAAAGCTCTCTCCACGAGCCTGTGACATATATGACCGGTCAAGCCAGTCGTGCTTTGAAAATACACGGTCAAGCCAGCCGCACTTTCTTTTGTATGCGCGTCTAATCGTGCTCTTACGGTATGGGTGCTGGAAGCGGTCAAAATGGATTTAACGACTCTGAAATAAAGGCGTTTCATTTATACTTTGCATTTTACCCTACTTGTTTTTAAGACCATGGATCTAAACTGTAATGGCGCGACGCGCGTTTGGTTACAAACACAAATAACGGGAAAAAATATAAGTTAAAGTGTTAAATAAGGTCAAGACTACACTGTGTGTTGCTCTCCTGTATCCGTTTGGTCTAGTCAGCGGTAAAACACTGAGAGATCTCGAGGCAGGTGGACGCTCGGTTGTGGCTGGCGCGGCGCTTTGAGCAGCGTGCTCGATTACAAACACATATAGTGGAATAAAATATAAGTTAAAGTGGTAAATAGTGTCATGATTGCACTGTGTGTTGCTCTCCTGTGTCAGTCTGGTCTAGTCAGCTGTAAAACACTGAGAGATCTCGAGGCAGGCTCAAAAGCGATTGGTTAGTGGTGAATAATGACCTAATATGCATACCGTAGTGGCTCTCGCGTACTGTAGTTTGTGTAAAAACTGCGGAACAGCGTTGTCGTATATTGTTCACATGCATCTACCGGACTGGCAGCTGCCTCCAGCACTGGCAGGTTTTAGAGGAGCTGCCTTAACCAGTGACGGGTTCCTTCAGTCCTGGCAGGTTTCTGTGGCAGCTCCCCCTGCCACGCAAAGATTTTAGTCCTACTGTACATGCGCGTGAATCGCTGGCACATGCGCAGTCTCGCGCAAAGATACAAATATAGTAAGTTAGTAAGTAAGCCTACTGCATAATAACATTCTAACAAGCAGAATAATACAGCAGCACGGTGCACATTTTAGCTAGCCTGTGTCGTTTAACTTTTATAGTATTTGGAAGGACATAAACTTTAACTAGCTTTTCACATCAAGTCAGCGGTCACTACTTTGCGCGAGGCCCTTGCGACGGTACTGCCCAGGGCTGGACTGGGGCTAAAATTCGGCCCTGGCAAACCCAGCCCATCCGGCCCCACGAGTTCCCGTTACTGTTTTTGCTGGGGTTAGGGCCTTAAATTGGAGTAAATAAATAAAACTAGAACAGGGACAAATAATGATATATATTATTGAATTTACTGCAAATGCAGATAACAAACTTAATATTGCACTTTTGTCACACAGAAATTCACTGATTTAGAGCATTGATTTAGAGCTAGGATACAGTAAAGTAAATGTACTGCTTTTAAATGCTGTCAACATTTACTCACTCTCATGTCATCCCAAACCTGTATCACTTTCTCTCTTCCGTGAAACACAAAAAATATATATTTTGAAGAATGTCGGCAACCAAGCCCTTTTAGGCTACCATCGAATATTGTTTGAACACAAAACCAGACTCAAATTACACAGAAATAAATTCATTTAGGTTTGGAATGACATTGGGGTGAGTAAACAATCACATTTTTGGGTTGAACTACCCCTTTAAAAACAATAAAACATGTCAAGAGTTGACACCTAATTTATGCAAGACACTGAGATCTATCTTTCATGAGGTTCTCACTGAAATAACATTTAGTTAAATTTAATTAGTTCTATTGCAAAGTTGATAAAACATTTAAAGAGAAAAAAGCTTTTTCCTTAATTCATGGGATCCAAGCTTTAAAGCTGTTTTGTTGAATTATAATGGCATTTTAACTGAGTTTAACTGTAAGATCATGGTAGTCACAGGTAAAACCATGCTCCTCATTACCATGGGTATGCTTTTAAAATATATAAACCATATATAATAAACTATTGAATTTGTAATAAAAAAATATTGTAAACATGTAGAAAATACACAGCCTTTATAAAATTGATTTATATTTCGAAATATTTAATGTAAGTAATAATAGCAACGTTTTTAATAAATATGTTTCTTCCAAAACACCAATATTTCTTCACTTTTAGTAGATGCCAGGCCTATACCATGAAGCCGGTTTAGCTGGCTAGCCAGATATGTTTAAGCTTAGTTTGTGCCAATCCTGGGTTTTAGGTACTATGAAAGTAGCTCGGCTTTAATCGGTGTTAGTTGCCATGGTATCTTACGCTGCACGGCTAACCTGCTCCGGGGCAGGTTATGTTCTGGATTCGATAGCTGAGATTTAAGTTTGACCAATCAGCTGTGAGCAAAGTGACTCATCTCTGATGCAATAAAGCCACTCCCCCTGTTTCTCTTGCTCCAAATTAAAGGTCACACGACATGATTATATATATATAATCAGAGGCATTCTATATATATATATATATATATATATATATATATATATATATATATATATATATATATATATATATATATATATATATATATATATATATAACATACATGCAGACTTGAGACTGCTTTAAAAAAAATATATATATATATATATATATATATCAAATACTTTCACAACTATTTTCTTTATTTATCCTCTTACATGGAAAATTATTTTCTTCTTTGTAAATGCTTTTAAATTCTTTTTATATGTACTTCAATGTCTTTATCTTCAGCAAAAGAGTTTTGAATCACGTTAGCTCTCTCGCGAGAAATGAGTCACACTTTGTGTTGAAAGGCCTGTGATTGGCTGCTCACTGCTGATGTCACACTTTCATGTGCACGCGCTCCACAAACTCAGGATCAAAGCCTGAGTTGACAGAGAAAGTTGATGATCAGCATCATGGGACCAACAAAGCCTGAATTGATTGGTTTGGTTTTGTCAACTCAAAACTAATCCTATAACCCTGAGTTTGTTGATCTACCATCATGGTACAGGCCCCAGGTGAATTGTAGTTGTGCTAAAGTATTTGTATTTGTGTGTATTGCCGTTTTCCACTTAACCTCATCATGTATTTCCATGCTCGTGTCAGTTTTCAGCTGATTCTCCACAGAACCTGTAATGTTCCCATATAGCACACGATTGCATAAAACAAAATTGAGTCAAAGTGCGCCCATCCCTTCATAGAGCAGCAGGACCGCAGCGCTGTCCGGAGATTCGCCTTTTGCGGTTCCATGCGATATGCGCTCAAATAGTTTTATTATAAAAAATTAAAAAAGCGCCTAATATGGAGGGGAGGTCTCTCTCGCTTTGGCCTATCAATTCAGAAGACAAACCAATGGGCCGCTGTCCCTGCATGATGGGCCAGTCAGTGGCAAATAAATAAATAAATAAATAAATAACCTTGTATCGGCCCCAAAGTGAGTCAGCCCACCGGGAAAATGCCCGGTATGCCGGATTACCAGTCCAGCCCTGGTACTGCCTGGAACCGTTTGTCTGAGCTACTCTGTCCTCACAATCCCACAGGAAATCTGAGGTCTGGGGATAAGAGACTTTTATCTGTCCCCAGATCTCGATTAAAACACAGAGGAGACAGAGCCTTTGCTATTTCCGGCCCTAGGCTATGGAAGAGCCTTCCGGATTATATCAGATCGGCTCAGTCTGAAAACACTTTTAAATCTTCTCTTAAAACCTACTGTAACAAGGTTAGTGTGGGGTGTGAGGAAGAAGACACAGGGGTCGGCTGGCTGGCACTCGAGACGGTTTATTACTCAATTAACTCAGGTGGTAAGACACAGTGCACTTCGCACTAATAACACAAAACTCAATTTCTCAAATGGTCCGTCGGTTTAGGCAGTTCCTCTCTGCTTCCGCTCGAGCCCCAGCACTGTGTGTCAGCCTCTCTCTCTCCCGGTCCTCATCTCCTGCGTGGCTTATGACCTGTCTCTCCACGCCAATTACTGAAACAAGAGACAGGTGTTCATCGTTTGTACCTGATTCACTTACGTGCCGCTCGGCCTCTGACTCTCTCTCCCGTCACAGACCTCGCTAAACCACGCCCCCCTCGCCACATACCCCCACCGCCCGACTCAGGCCGGGGAGCCATCCGGCCTGCAGCCTCCCCCCCCCCATTTCTGGAAAGGAAGTCAGCCACAACCATCTGCGCCCCCGGCCTGTGGACCACCTTGAACTTAAATGGCTGTAAAGCGAGATACCAACGGGTGATCCGCGCGTTGGTATCCTTCATGCGGTGGAGCCACTGCAGAGGGGCGTGGTCCGAACAGAGGGTGAACTCCCTCCCCAGGAGATAGTAACGGAGGGTAAGAACGGCCCACCGGATTGCCAAACACTCCTTTTCAATGGTGCTGTACATCGTCTCTCTCTTTGAGAGCTTGCGACTGATGTACAGCACCGGCCGCTCCTCCTCCTCTCCTGGGTTAGGACTGCCCCAGTCCCCTGTCCGACGCGTCAGTCTGCAACATAAACGGGAGAGAAAAATCAGGCGATTGTAATAGCGGCCCGCCACATAGAGCAGCCTTCACCTGGGTAAAGCCTGCTGGCACAGCTCTGACCACTGGATTGGATCTGGCGCTTCCTTTTAGTGAGGTCAGTCAGTGGGCTAGTGAGTTCGAATAATTAGGCACAAACCTTCTATAGTATCCCGCTAGCCCAAGGAACTGCCTCACCTCCTTTTTGGTCTTGGGTCTCGGGCAGGTTGCAACTGCTGCTGTTTTGTCAATTTGAGGACGCACCTGCCCATGACCCAAGTGGAAACCCAGATACCTGACCTCCACGCGCCCAATTGCACACTTCTTCGGGTTGGCTGTCAGCCCAGCCAGTCTCAGCGATCTCAGGACGGCCCGCACATGCTCCATATGCCAATCATTACTATAGATGACAATATCATCCAAGTAGGCAGCGGCATATGCCGCATGCGGCCGAAGAATTCTATCCATGAGACGCTGAAACGTGGCCGGAGCCCCAAACAACCCGAAAGGAAGGGTGACAAATTGGTGTAATCCGCAACGGTCGTAAAGGCTGTTTCTCTTTAGATAAAGGCGTTAAGGGGATCTGCCAATATCCTTTGTTAAATCCAGCGTCGAGTAAAAGCAGCCGCGTGCCCAGCCGATCGAGCAACTCATCAACCCTTGGCATTGGATATGCGTCGAATTTCGACACAGCATTCACCTTGCGATAATCCACACAGAACCGGATTGAGCCGTCCGTTTTAGGGACTAAAACTATCGGGCTAGCCCAGTCACTGTAGGACTCTTCTATCACTCCCATATCCAGCATTGCCTCTAATTCATCCTGAACCACTTTTTTCTTGTGTTCTGGTAATCTATACGGCCGGCTGCGAACTACCACCCCGGCTCTGTCTCGATATGGTGCTGAATGAGATTCGTTCGACCGGGTAGGGGCGAGAACACATCCGAAAAAACTTCCTGCAACTGGGCTATGTCAGTGAGCTGCAACGGCGAGAGGTGATCTCCCCCTGGTGCCAGAGCGAGGGATGTACCTTTGTGCTCACCTCTGGCCCGAGATCCCTCCTCCCCACTCACTGCCGTTGCCAGCATCACTGACTCCCCCTCACTCCATTTTTTAAGGAGGTTAAGGTGGTATATTTGATGTGCTCCGCTCCTATCCGACCGAACTACCTCATAATCGAGATTTCCTATTCGTCGTGTGACCACAAAGGGCCCTTGCCACTTGGCGAGCAATTTTGAGCTAGAAGTTGGGAGTAATACAAGCACTTTATCTCCCAGTGCAAATTCACGCAGTTTCGTTCCCCTATTGTATAGCCGGCTTTGTTTGTCTTGAGCCTGTAGCAAATTCTCCATGGATAGCCGCCCCAAGGTGTGGAGTTTTGCTCTCAGGTCCATTACATACTGAATTTCGTTTTGCCTTGCGAGTCCGTCCTCCCAAGCCTCCCTGAGGACGTCCAACACCCCACGGGCTGACGTCCATAGAGAAGCTCGAATGGGAAAACCCTGTGGAGGCTTGCGGGACCTCGCGTACAGCGAACAATAGGGTTCCAACCATCTATCCCAATTTTTGGCGTCTTCTTACGAACTTTCCGGATCATTGTCTTCAATGTGCGATTAAATCGTTCCACCAAACCATCCGTCTGTGGGTGATAGGACGCTGGTGCGGACCGATTTAATGCCCAATAACCCGTAAAGTTCGCGTAACGCCCGTGACATAAACGCCCGTGCCCTGGTCAGTGAGGATCTCGCCGGGATCCCCACTCGAGATTACGAAACAACGCCTCCGCAACACTCTTCGCCAAATGCTACGGAGGGCAATTGCTTCGGGTATCGGGTTGCATAATCCACCAAGACCAATGCAAACCGATGCCTCGCGTGCGGATCGCTCTAATGGTCCGATGAGGTCCATGCCAATTCTCTCGAAGGGGACCTGCATAAGCAGTAGGGGGCGCAATGGCGCTTTGGGAAGGCCATCTGATTTACCAGCTGACATTCACGACACGACGCGCACCATCTGCGCACGTTCTCATGAATGCCTGGCCAAAAGAACCGGATCATTAAGCGATTTAGTGTTGCCACTTGACCTAAATGACCGGCCATTGAATTAGAATGAGTCGTCTGGAAAAGCATTTCCCGACGGCTTTTTGGGACTAACAACTGGGTTGTATCCTGGTTTGACTGAGTGTCTTGGGTCACTCGATACAACCTGTCTCTTAATATGGCAAAATAAGGATACGAGCGTCTGATCAGGGTGGAGAAGCTGTCCGTCGATTGATCGGACCTCGCAAACGCATTTTTGAGCGACTCATCCCGGGACTGTTCCAGAGGAAAATCATCGCGTTAGTGAGGTCCAGCCTCTCTACCCCGCTCCCTTCCTCTGTAAGAGTACCCGGTGGTCCCGGCTCAGCCTCTCCCACCTGCACAACCGCCTCGCTCCCCGCCTTTTCTCCCCCCAAGAGACATCCGCATAAACATGCCAATAGACTCCCAAATGCAGGCCAATTTGTCCCCAAAATTAGCGGATGTCGGAGGTGCGGATTAACTGCCACCTCCACTCTATGGTTTTGACCCCGAAATTGAATTATCACCGTCACCAGCGGATAGTTCACCACATCCCCGTGCACACAACGAACCCTAACCAGGCGGCTATTATCCAGTGCCAACGATTGTATCAGGCTTTGATGGATAGAGGTCTGGTTACATCCCGAATCCACCAAAGCCGGATAGGTACCCCCCTGAATACTCACTGGTATTTGGTACAGCCCGGCGTGATCGGGGGCAGCTTGAGGCGTCGGCCGGGGACCCGGATCAACGCCCCACCTCCATCACGGGACACCTGTCTATAAAGTGACCCGGGTCCCCGCACCGCCAACAGGCCGGCCCAGACTTCCCCGCCGCCCCAGTGGCAGGAAGTGAACCAGGGAATTGGCGTGGAGAGAGGGGAAACGGGACCGAGGCTGAAGACAAGGCGAGCGGCTCCGCGCCCCTGGATGGCGCTCGAGAGCCCGAAGCTCCGTCCGGGATTCCCCCGAACCTCCCCCGCGTCTGACCCCGTGATGGGTAGCCTCCCCTTGTACGGGGAGCTGGAACTGGCCTATAGGGGAGGAGTAGAAGAAGAAGAAGAAGGGAGGGGTGAGAGAGAGAGAAGCCGCCGGCAGGGGTTCGCCACCCTGGGCACGCCACCATCTGATCCTCCGCCAGCTCGATGGCTTGGTCCAGCGACGTCGGCCTGTGGCACTGGACCCATTGCGCGGTTTTCCGGGGCAGCCGCGCAATAAATTGCTCCAGTGCCACTCTGTCCACGACCTGGTCGACCGTCGACTGGTCCATCAGCCATCTGCGGCAGGCGCCCCGAGCTGCTGGGCCATCACGAAGGGCCGGCTGTTCTCCCCAGGGTCAGCGACCGGAATCGCTGGCGATGTTGTTCGGGAGAGACCGACCGCTGAAGGATGGCCCGCCGTAGGTCATCATAGACCAGGAGGTTCTGGACTGGCAGTTGTTGGGCCGCTATCTGCGCCTCACCGGACAGCAGCGGGATGAGGCGCACCGGCCAGTCCAGTCGCGGCCACCCGCATGCTTCCGCGGACCGCTCGAACAGGTCCAAGAAGGCTTCCGGGTCGTCCTGCGGTCCCATCTTGGTGAGCTGCATGCGGGTGGCGCTGACCGGGATGATGATGTATCCCGGCGGAACCTCCCGGTCAAGGCAGCTCCGAACAGCTCGCGGTCCTGCTGCTGGGCCAGGAGGAGCGCCTGGAATCGCCGCTCCTGCTCGCCCCTGATCTCCAGCATGGATTGGTGTTGCTCCTTGTGCAGGCCCGCGGCGCCTGGATGATATCCGCAAATGGCGTTGCTGGCAGCGCTTGCATGGCGGCGGCTCTGGTCTTCTTCCTTCCCGGTTTCGCACCAATGTAACAAGGTTAGTGTGGGTGTGAGGAAGAAGACACAGGGGTCGGCTGGCTGGCACTCGAGACGGTTTATTACTCAATTAACTCAGGTGGTAAGACACAGTGCACTTCGCACTAATAACACAAAACTCAATTTCTCAAATGGTCCGTCGGTTTAGGCAGTTCCTCTCTGCTTCCGCTCGAGCCCCAGCACTGTGTGTCAGCCTCTCTCTCTCTCGGTCCTCATCTCCTGCGTGGCTTATGACCTGTCTCTCCACGCCAATTACTGAAACAAGAGACAGGTGTTCATCGTTTGTACCTGATTCACTTACGTGCCGCTCGGCCTCTGACTCTCTCTCCGTCACAGACCTCGCTAAACCACGCCCCTCGCCACACCTACTCTCTTTCTATAGCTTTTAATTCACTGTGATTTTATGTCATAAATGTTGGGCTATGTCCTTGTTTCTTTAACTTGTGTATTGTTCAGCACTTTGGTCAGCCATGTTTGCTGTGTTTAAATGTGCTAAATAAACCAAACTTGAAACTTACACATCTTCTGTTAAACCTCTGAAGAATCACACATCACCAAACACAAAAGAACCCCTTCATTAAAGATTTCATATCAAACAATCCCTCAAAATGTCCTCCAGAGATTGATATTAATATGAGGAAGTCACACACATGAACACTCACCTCGATCAAACTTTCACAAGATACAGCTTCTCCAATCCTCCAGCTTTAACATCAGAAACACACACGGACATTCCTGATTCAACTCTGACAAACACTTCTATTAAACACTTTAAAGCTCTGTTTTCCTGTACCGTATTCGTGTTTTACCTGCTTAAAATGGCGGCAGTCGACAGGTGAGCTCCAGCTTACTTTCACTTTGCATTTGTGAGAGTAAACACACACCACTGCGCATGCGCGAGAGCAGACGTTGACGCGTTGGAGATTCATATTTTGTGAATAAAGTGGTAAATTAGTTTTTTTTTTTGCGCGAGCACTCGCGTCGCTTTGTTTGTTTTTGTATTTTAATAATTATTTTGTTCTTGTTTGTTTTAATATTTTCTTTTGTGCTTGTTTTATTTATTCCTCAGTTTGTTCATTCTTTCGGTCTTTTGTACTTTTCCTGTTTTTATTTGACTATTGTCAGATTTATTCTGCTCTTTTTCAGTTTGTTTTTATCTGTGTAATTTATTATGTTTTATTGCCTAATCTTTGGTTAATTTAATCCTTTGTGCATGAATTATGATAACATCCGTCAGATGTGTTTTATTGCTCTTAGGGCTTAAAAACAAGATTTGAAAAGTAATTATTTTACAAATTTTCAGATGACCACTAGAGTTTATGGATTAAACTGAAGAGATGCTGTATTAAACATAATACCGTAATAACACAGCAATATTGTGTGTATAAAATAAAAAAGCAATTGTATGAAATCACGTGAAAACTCTAAAATACAAACACAAATCCAGATTAATCGACGCAGTTGAAGTTCACAGAAGTTGAGCGTATCTCTGATCTCAGAACATGAGGACGGCTCTTCAGCCGGTCAGCGGTGGAAACCCAACTCAGACGCTCCTCCAGTGGGCCAGAGTATGTCCATTGACCCTCATCAGCTGACCATTCTGATCATGCTCAACATGGACACATTTCTCCCACAGCTCTCCTCTGAGAAGACCTGGCCATCAGGGGCCATCATCTAAAATCAAGACTTGGGAACTGGAACTGTGATGTGACTCATTAGATATCGCTGATGCTGCAACATTTCTACCGGCAAGAGTCTCCTAGGATAGAAGGGATGGACGGATATTCTGGAGCAGCTTGGCATTTCTGACTGGCCATTGGAGGGAAACATGGATATGATATGGATGTAAGAAACATGGATATAAGAGGCTTTCCTCTCGGTGTAAATGTGTAGGATGATGCACGAGGGTCCATCAAAACCCATGCAATGCAAGAACACGCTTTATGAACAGCCGTCCACTGTAGTGACCGCAACACATGAAAGGGTCATTGTGTTTCTCTCTCTTCTCTTCAGTTTGTTCTTTTATTCTTTCTTTCATTCGTTTTTCTTTGGCTCGTTCATTCAATCTCTTCATCTGTTCATCCTTGCCTTCATTTGTTCAGTTTTGTCTTTCGTTTCTCTTTCTGCAGAGCTCCTGATCATAAATCATAAAGAGGGCTTTGTTTGATCACATCTGTGTGATATGAAATAAGTTTGTCATCATCCGATCATGTTTATAATCACATTTAGTCATTTATCAGATGATTTTTCCACATCAATGCAATGTGACATAAACCTGAAGGAATCAGAAAAATTAAAAGCATACTGTAAAAACACTGTCAACTCTTTCAGTTTTCATTTATTAACTTTATTGCACTTTTAATTGAATTCCTGAAATGGTCCAAACTCACGGAGAGGAAAGGACAGAAATGATTGCGACATTAAATAATGAATAAATCCTGATGTTTTAAAGTCATCTCTTGTGTTCTCTCACATCACACTCTTTTAGTCTCGTTTAGCTCTGTTTGATTGTGTTTCTGTGCTATTATGAGTCTCTGTTCACTGCAGGACGAGATCAGATGATGGTTTTCTTTCATATTTAGCAATCAATCAATCAATCTGTAGTGCAGTAATAACATGTGTGTCTTTATTTCTCTCTGCTCAGTTTCTTCTGTTTGTGCCATTCTGTGTCCAACACCATCCCATCGGCACACAGTGACCTCTAGTGGTGACCTCAGGGAACAGCATCATCTGACATCATCACATCCCCTTTCTCTAAAGCAGTGGTCACCAACCTTTTCAAGCCAAAGATCCTGACCTCAGCCTTGATGAAAGGCCAGATCTACCTATAGATTTTTCATGTCCGATTCAGAGTTTTTTCGACACCATCTGTCGATTTTTTCTTTTCTTTGTTTAGGCAAATTATTGTAGTTTATTTGCTCTATAACTGGCCAAACTTGCCTTAAAAAATGAGTTATTTGAAATGCGAGGCAAACACTGCATTTTAATCACGATCCAAACAAAGATAGACATATGTAGCATGAGCAGTTGTTTTTGATTTAAATGACACTGCATAATTTCAAGACTTAGAGCAAATACAGAAGGGTCTGACTTTAGCTTTGTGAAATTGGTACATAATACACACCTGCACAAAACAAAAACAGATGGACTAAATAAAAATGCTAATTCACTCTCTGACAGTCGGTGGTGCTTATGAAAGAAAAAGGTGTTTCTTTGGGTACGGCTGTAAAATGCCAGAGAAACTGTTCTGAAGACAGTCAGTTTCGTTCAGAGATACATTCCCTCCCGATTCAATATTTATATGTTTCTTCCTATATATCCCCAACAGTTCTCTTGCTGGGCCTATTTATACCTGCATGGTCCACTTCATGTGCTTTTACAGATCAGATATCTATCTGATTTATCATTATCACGTTTTCATTTACACTTAGTCACGTGTCTCGGCAAAACGGATATAAATCCGATCTTTAATTCCCAAGCTACGAACTTTTAAGTTCACATAACCGAAATCAACAAATATGAGCTGGATTTTATTGATGAGCTGCTCATTTCAAATCAAGGACTGCAATAGGAGAGAGTGGCATAAGCACTGACTTTAACGATGATGATTGTGTCTTGAGCATCTGCAACTTTAACTTTCATTTGCGTCAGTTTTCTGAAGAGATCCTCAGATGCTCGCCTGCGCTGTCATAACTATCATAACTATATAACATCGCTCAATTTATGCTGTGCAAATTTTGAGGATGCAGAGAATACATTTTGGGAGTATATGGAGCGATTTCGAGCCTTGATAAAGTGTTTGTAACGCTTTACACATAGAGGCCGGATAGCTGGCCTGAATGGTTGTAGCCAACCCAGATAGCCACTGGACGCTGTAACGGAACAGGGCCGCAACCGCAAAACCATAGAGCCGGGACTGGCCGCATCCGCCTCACGGACTCGTTCCTGAGTCCAAGCGCACATCGGGCGAAGCCGTTTCTGCTCTGTTTTTAGGGGTTGTTGCGGATATGTGCCCGCCCGATCCAGCACCGCCTGATCATCCCGTTACAGATGCGTAACGAGTGCGTGAAACGATTCCGCCTGCGGAGCTGTGCGGATGTGATCGATTTCACTTAAATCACCACTGGATTGTTCTTTTGCCTTATTTTCGGCATTTTTGTAAGTTTTGGGAATCACAGTAACCTATGCTACCTAGGCATAGGCCTACATTTCCACAGTCTGATGAATGCCCAGAAAAACATTTTCAGCCTTGGCTATAAATAAAAGCTTGACTTGATAAAGGAGTTTGAGTTGGAGCAATGCGTAGGCCTATAGGCTATAGCGAAATAAATCGTTTAATGATTAAAATGCATACTAAAACAACGTGAACAAAGATAACAAACACAGAATTAATGACCACAAATTCATAGATTTAATTATAAAAAACGAACAACAAAGTCAACAATTAACACAGAACACAGTCAACAACAAACACAGAATTAATGGATAAAAACGCCTGTGCTATTAACACAACGTGAAAAAAACCCAGCACTTAAACCCAATCCCTAGGAGGGTGCTGTGTCAGCTGTTGCTGCTCCCGCTGCTGACGCGCCAGTCTCTCCTGGTGCCCTCCTCTCCTGTCCGCCCAAAGGCTATCCACCGGGTCTCGCTTCAAATCAGAAGAAGAAGGAAACATATTTTGCGGTAGGCTACATAAATCGCGAAGTATAAAAGTATAAACGTTTTATCAGGCACGTGCAGAGATGGGGGTTTTGGGTGCTCGAGCCCCTGCCCCTTTTCAAAATCAATCAAAAGTGCCCCTCTCAGACAAATATCAATGATAATATTTGTGCTCAATAAAACAAAAGACACGTGTTCGAATTAAATGAAATGTTAGTTCAATTAATTATGGTCAATTACTATGACTGAGAGTCACACACACACACACACACACACACACACACACACACACACACACACACGTTCGAGTATTCAATCAATATTTTACTATGGCCAATACTATGACTGACTGTAACAAACATGCTTACTCACAATTTTTTGTGTTCAATTTATTATGGTCAATTACGATGACTGATGACTGGTCAGTGTTGAATAAAAAGCTTTCAAAATATATTTTTTTATCATAATCCTTATTTCATAATGTTACATCTCACCCCAGGGTGTGTTACAACTGACCCAGACTATGGGGTGAATTGTAACATTTCACTCCTCGTGTTTGAAACTAAACCATGCATTTTCTGTTTGTGTTGCAAAGATAATAGCCATCTCATTTAATAGCAGACACTTGTGACTAGTTTCAATCACATTTTGAACACACTGGCTTAAAAGTATTCTAAGATATAGACAGAAATGTCAAAAATGTTCCAACCATCCCCGGTCTCCCCTAACCATGTTGTTTTGAAAATGTTTATTCCACGGAGTTCTTCACACAGTTTGAGAAAGTATTTCGGATGTGGTCCACATCAGGTAGTCTCTGTCAAAACAGTGTTGGCTCAAATCCGTTTTGCAGATATGGGCCAGAGCAGTTTTTAGCCCTTGTTTAAATGCAGTCGGCTCAGATATGTAGGGGAGAGCAGGGGCGAAAGGACCACTTTTCAGAAAAACCTCATTTTAAAAGATAATGTTTTAGACAGAGATATATATTTTCTGTGGTCAATAACTCTCAAGTGTGGTCTATCAGTAGCAGGTGGTATTTTGTACATATGCAGAACGACTACAGTATAATTTCACTTTAAACATAAGATGCACATTGTTACTTTTGACCCCATCAGCTGGGACGAAAGTAACACAACAATATAAGTTAGATTGTTTTGTGCTACTCTTGTTTTTATTAAACATATCTGACTATGACCTTGTTAATATGAAACTTCAAACATATTTTGTCCTTTATCTTTGCAAAAAAATTATTAAATTACATTTTCATTTAAAATTTTTAAGTTTAATAAAATGTTTCAAATATAACCCGAGAGTACAAACTTAAAATGTTTCGAATATTTTTTTATTTTCAATGTCAATCTATTAGATTTTTTCTTCAACAGTATGAACAATATGAAAATTAAATTAGCATAATATGCATTTTTATATATAATACTGGGTCAAGAGTAACAAGTGTTACTTTCGTCCCGACAGGAAGTCCTGACATTTAAACACAATTTACGTTTACACTGAAAAACTCTGAAAAGACAAACCTTCAGGGTGTGAAACAGCAATAAATAATCTGTAGATTGATCGTTGCTGTGACACATGAAATGAGAAACACAACTTGTAATTAGAAAAAGTACCGCTTCATTAATTTACTTGGCGTACTCAAAACTGCATTTCGGACCTAACCGCTGGAAATCACGTGATTTTGGCAGATCCATCAAGGGTTGCTGAACGTGCTGTCATAGCTTGAAACGCAAATGTAGTCCGAGCTCTGAGAACATGGCTTTGTTACTTTCGCCCGGTTCTCCCCTATCACAGATTCGGGCCACACCAGTGTAGCCTCTGTGAAAACAGTATCGGCTCAGATTCATATTGCACATCTGGACCAAATCAGTGCCAGACACAGCTAATGTCTTTGGGTTTCCTATGGGAAAAGTGATCTGGGCCAGATCTGTAAAATGATATAAATACTGAACTGATGGCAATGAAGTACAAACGAGTCAGGTGTTGCCTTGGTAACGCAAGAGCTTACAGCCGATCAGTGATGTAAAGAGCGACAGCGTTCTGAAGGATGACCAGATATTAAAGTTTGTCCAGAAATGTTGAAAAAGTTTTAAAAGCTTGAAATGTGAAGATTTTCAATTTAAAGTAGTTTGAAGTTTAAAGTGTGATGTGTTTGTCAATACAGTCTATTAGAAAACAGCCATGTGGTTGCTAGGGTACTAAGGTGGTTGCTATGCGGTTGCTAGGGTACTCAGGGTGGTTTCTAAGGTGTTGCTATGCTGTTACTAAGGTGTTCTGGGTGGTTGTTAGGTACTGTGGGAGGTTGCTATGCAGTTGCTTAGGTTCTCACGGTGGTTGCTAGGGTAGTCTGAGTGGTTGCTAGGGTCTTGCTATGTGGTTGCTATGGAGGTTGCTAGGGT
>CM040911.1:48786985-48834485 GCA_023029165.1 Gobiocypris rarus
TAACGTTTACTCTATTCTTCTCCCACTTCACCGGACACTGACTCTCATGTATTTCAGGAGAAGTGGATGAATTTACGTGTTGGAAATCTGACAGATCCGATTCTTTGAACTGCGCGCAAACTAACATGGCGGGTCCATCACGCATTATAGATCAACTAACATGATCATTATAAAGGGTTTCAAACTACAAAACACGTTCACTTACACACATTTAAGAGTCAGAATATCAGGTGTTTGATGACATCACCAAAAAGATTGTGAATATTTTAAATAAAGAAGGAAAAACAATATAAGAGCGATGCATCTGTCATGCGGTGCTATTGTGTCTGCGGTGTCACGTGACTAACATGAGGCGTCGCCATGGAAATAATCAGGTGATGCTTTCTAAAATAACGGCGCCTTAAACTCACGCTGGGGCTCAGATAGAATATATCAAACTCTCCATCGGTCAGTTGGCGGATCATTTCCTTATTAATTCATTAAATAATTGGATAAAAACTAAAACTAAAACCACACACACACACACACACACACACACACACACACACACACACACAGACACAGACACACACACACACTCACACACACACACACACACACACATTGTTACTGCATAATACATGTTTAACAAGCAGAATAATACAGCATCACCATACACATTTTTAGCTATGCCTTTTAACTATTACAGTATTTTGAAGGACAAAAACATGAACTGACGCGTTGTTACATTTTTGGAGAGGTGTGTGTCAGGGTACGTCATAAGATACGCGTGCAACACACAGCCTACGACGCAGCTACAGCGAACAGTCGACACAGAAGCATAAACTGGGCTTTACTGGGTCACAATAATGAATATGATACTGATACAGAAGAACTTATTGCATTTTATTTAAACAATGAGCAGAATAATTACAACAAAAGAAAAAAAAGAGGAGGGCAGTCAAGCAAAACTCGCACCATAGCAACGCACCACAGCAACGAACCATAGCAACGCGTCATGGCAACAACATTCCCTGTTCCTCTCCAGAATTCCCTGGTCTCGGACAGCTCTCTTACTGCTGACCATCTGGACTGTTACTGACGCTGGAGTTTGGATTTCTCTGGGTTGGGGTTTTGATACTTTATTTGAACCAAATATTATTGCCCCATTGTTATTATATTTGTATTTTAAGTCATTTTAAAGGCCATTGTTTGCTTAGGTCTATTTTTCTTACCACCAAAAATCTGATTACTCGATTAATCGTCAAAATAAATGACCGAATACTCGATTACCAGAATAATAGTTAGTCACAGCTCTAAATGTAGCAATAGTTTGATTCCCTATTCCATTTTGTTACTTTATGAATAAATTTAATCATAAAATGCACAGTGTGACGCTCAGGTGACGCTCATTTGCAGTCACACCACCGGCCTCGCACCGTTCTCTCACGGCTCTCGCCCGCCCTGCTCGTCACACACAGAGACTCAGTTTCATGTCAGAGTCACGTATGATCTTACCACAGTGTCTCCAGTTTACAGTGAGGATTCTCCAGTACAGCAGAGAGCAGCTTCACTCCTGAGTCTCCTAGATTATTCCCAGACAGATTCAGTTCTCTCAGGTGTGAGGGGTTTGATCTCAGAGCTGAAGCCAGAGCAGCACAACCTTCATCTGTGACACCACAACAACTCAACCTGTAGAGAACAATGACACACTCTTCACGTTCTCAGATCAGACACACAGAGACTTCATTATTTAAAAAAGCACAGATCTCCATGTTTGATGTAAGTGAGATTTACCAGGTTATAAATATATATGATATAAAAATGACACATTTATAGTCTGTAAAATACACATGTCTATGGGAACGGCAATAACAATCCTTCAGGTATAAATGGAAATGTGTTTTATTCATATCAGACACACATTGTGTGAGTAACTATAACGTTTACTCTATTCTTCTCCCACTTCACCGGACACTGACTCTCATGTATTTCAGGAGAAGTGGATGAATTTACGTGTTGGAAATCTGACAGATCCGATTTTCTGAACTGCGCGCAAACTAACATGGCGGGTCCATCACGCATTATAGATCAACTAACAAGATCATTATAAAGGGTTTCAAACTACAAAACACGTTCACTTACACACATTTAAGAGTCAGAATATCAGGTGTTTGATGACATCACCAAAAAGATTGTGAATATTTTAAATAAAGAAGGAAAAACAATATAAGAGCGATGCATCTGTCATGCGGTGCTATTGTGTCTGCGGTGTCACGTGACTAACATGAGGCGCGCCATGGAAATAATCAGGTGATGCTTTCTAAAATAACGGGCGCCTTAAACTCACGCTGGGGCTCAGATAGAATATATCAAACTCTCCATCGGTCAGTTGGCGGATCATTTCCTTATTAATTCATTAATTAATTGGATAAAAGGCCAATTTGTTTAAATTTATTGTCAAAACACACTATTCCACATTCCACACACACACACACACACAGTGATGATTGTTCTCAGTGTTACTTACACAGCTGATCTAGTTGCTGTAACCACAGGCAGCATCTTCTGAAGAACTTCATCTGCTGTGTTTACTGTGTCACTGTTTGAACATAAAGAATAAGTTAATCAGGGCTGGACATTAACGCTTGTCCGCTTTGTCCCGGACAAGTGGATTTTGAAGGGGCAAGTGTCCGACCGGACAAGTATCCTGTTTAAAACGGCAATAACAAAAGATATCTAGGGAATCACCAAACCGCAAGAATGATTGTGCATTGATTTAGTGTAAGTGTCGATGGATAGTGGATAATAATGATATAATGTAATGTATAATGAACTGGTGTTAACAAGGTTGAGCTGTTGACGCCGTGCAGCCTCTCGAGGAGAAATCACAACAAACGGCGCGCTCACACAGAGAAACTCCGTTAACATACACGGTTAAAATCACAAACTGTGGAGTTTTATATTTATAACATATGATAGCTACAGTTAAGCAACACCACACAATCAAGAGTGCTGTTTTCCTGAATACAATCACGATTGGAAATGACACTGATTTCATATGACAGCTCAATAAAGAGTTAATTAACATTAAGTCACTTACATTTCAGATGCAATATTGACTGTTTCTGTTCTATTTCAGCAGCGAAAATAGATCCAAACAAAGATCACAGCAGAACCGTAACGCTTCTCACAGCAACAGTGTGTTACTGAACGATTCAGCGTTTGAATGAATCGGTTGAATCAAAGATTCAATGACCTGTTCATAAACGACAGCCTCATTCTTCAATGAATCGTTTGAATGAACGACTCAATGACTCGGTCATTAAGAGTCACCTGTTTCATGGTTAAACATTTCTTATTTCTATATTCTAAATATTTAAAACAATCTCATAACATTTAATTAATGTAGTTGTCATTTTTAGTGTAAATGATTTAATTTGATTGGTAAGTCCTATAAGTGTCTTATTCTAATTTATTTTACTGATCAAATTTAAGAATTTAAAATAAAAGCTGAAGCATAACATATATATTTAATTAATAAGATTATGGAAAAAATGCCCTTTATAAAAGGCAAAAATATCACAGATATGCAGATTTAAACATGTCAAAGCTGCTTGAACACTGGAGAGAATATTGCTTCAGAATAAATTATTTTTACAACACTAACAACAATTATGGACAAACTATTTTTTTACTCGGACAATGTGAATGACAAACACGTGAACAGGTTTAACGAGTTAACCCGCACCGTTCGTGGGCGGGGGTTGACGTAAGTGGGCGTGTCTCTACTTTTATTCACTTTTGTTTTATACAAACTATTTAATCAACCATCACAAACTATGCATCATTTGAAAGCTAAAACACTCGAGATTCATGTTCTGAACTCGTTTTTGCAATAAATACACCAGAGAGGAAAAGGTTAAATGAAATGCTGTAGCAGTAGCTATTTAAACATTAGCATAATGAACGCAGTACTCATCTTTCATCTCCTATCGTGCAGATCAGATCGACCAATCCAAAAACAACCGCATACATGTCCGTGTAAGAGTCCACTCTTCCAAATGCATCCCACTTTTAATCCAAAACAACGAAAAATAAGGAAAAAACTAAAAATACTCCTTTGTTTGCTTGGGCGTTTTGAGTTAGAGTAATCAATCGTGTCCATTTTCAATGAAATAGTGATTCAAATCCGTTTCTGACGATCTCCCTGTGCTGTGGACTCTTCCTGTCACGTTAAACCCTCCCAGGTCTCTCTGCTTCAATCACAGGCTCTCTGACGAGTCATTACACAGAGTTGCCGCATTACCTCCGCCAGCTGTCAATCAAAGCGCGCATGGTTTTCGTTGGATAAAGGCAATCAATGCTCTAGCCAATGCCTTGCCAGCAAAGGTTTGATTGACGGACGTAACTAATCACAAGGCATTATCTTACGTTGTGTTTGTAAGCATTATTGGTGAATATGCCTCTAGTCACAATCTCCATAGCAGCCAAGCGCCTGCCAGTCATATTGCGCAACACTGCAGTGGAGCGCAGGCTCTATGACAGACTGTTTTTATCAACTAAATGAGTTTTTACACTTTAACAATTCTGTAAATAGTTCATTTAGTTTTTTAGTAACTGTAAATTAATCATAATCAGCAGTTTATTGCAGATTTATTTGAATAAAAAAACTACTCTTTGCAATTACAAATGTTCTAAAATAAAAGCCCTTTTGGAAAGGACGCCTAGTCTTTTCTTGATATAAAAGCTTACAGAAGCTACATTTTGACAGAATCATCCTCAAATTTGAATCAAAACATGATCAGACATTCAGTTTTATATTATGCTTATTTTCAGGACCTTAACATTAAAATCTCATAATTTTTCCCTAAGTGAATAATAAAATAAAAACGCGAGTCACTTACATGTATATTTACATGTATATTACTCTGTTCATATACAACTTTGAGCTATTATGACTCTTGGGTAACACTATTTGAAGTGTCTAGTTTAAAATAAGACCAGATTTATGAATATAGACCATAGGGTTTAAGAGCTGCAGACATTTTCATTTGGGAATGTCGTTTTCAGAAAATTTCAAAAATTGGGCGCTGGTTAACAGGTTAATGTCGAGCCCGGAGTTAATTATTACTGATAATAATAATAATAATTAATATCATGAGTAAATAATACATTAAATCCTCAAATGTAGTTTTAATGAAACTGGTTTATAACGGACACAGATCTGTGGTCTCTTTCTCTGGTCAGTGTTTCTGTGTCCGGTCTATTAGTCTGCATTTACACTACAACACTCAGTGCTCAGATCTATGATGACATCACAGGTTACTGTCCCGTCCGTTGCTATGGTGATCAGTGTGTCAACCATCACAGTTTCAGGAGCGACTCAGATCAATAGTTCAGCGGATTCACTCCCATAATCAGACATCCCAGCTCTCCGGGAAGTTCCAGGAGTCTCCCTCATATTGATATTGGGAGCGCCTCAAACGGACGGCTGCATCCTAGTGAGGTTGTGTCTTTCCTAGTCCAGTCCTTCTGAGGCTTGTAGACTCCAGTCCTCCTCAGCATTAAACACTATGAGACGCTCTAGTAAGGGCTCATGGCTACGGCACCCGTGTTCCCGCCCCACGGTCACGTCACCAAAATACTGTTCAAACTTCATTCTGGGAAACACTTTGTATTAAAGATCTTTATATTAACTGGCTGTTCTATGAATGCAATGCAGTGAATGACAGCCGTCTGTGTCTCCAGTGGCTCACATTATTGGCAGTTTAGTGTCGACTGATTCATTTACACCAAAACAAAAGATAACACGTGTGCCTTCATCTCTGAAAACATTATTTGTGTCTTACATTTCATGATGAACTCAGATAAGCTCAGTGCCGTTCTCCAGCAGGTCTTCTTCATGAATGTGAATGTGTGCAAAGGATTGTGGGTGATTGAGCTGAATTAAAGATGCGAAACGAAGGATCCTTCAAACTGAGACGCCTTCAGAGCGCGCTTGATGACGTGCAGTCGAGATATGCAGCCTTACTAGGACACAGCCTCTGTTTGAGAAACACCGCAAATTATGAACAATATCCCAGAAATCAATCTGTGCCCGTGATTTAAACACCTCTGATCTCTGTGTTTCTCTTTCTTCATAATGTTTTAGACTGTAATGATTGAACTCAGTGTTACTTACTTATAATTTCCGGCTCCAATTAATCTGTACAGGTCAAACTTCTGCATCGTCTTCTCTGAGGACAACAACACAAAAACTAAAGCTGACCACTGAGATGAGGAGAGTTTCACAGCACGTAATCCTCCACGGCTCGTATGAGGTCGAGCTTCGTTCACCAGTGAAAGATCACCCAGTTCATTCAGACAGTGAAACAGATTGATGTATTTATCTGGAGAGGGATTCTCACTGATCTTCTCTTTAATATAGTTGACTGTTTTCCTATTGTTGTGAGAGCTGTTTCCTGTCTGTGTCTTTAGTTCTTGTAAGAGACTCTGATTAGACTTCACTGACAGACCCAGAAGGAAACGAAGGAAAAGGTCCAGATGCCCATTTTTACTGTCTAAAGCCTCATCCACAGCTCTCTGATGGAGATCAGACAGTGAAGCGGTGTCTCCATTAGTTGGTTTGGTGATCTGGTCAAACACATTGATGTTCTTGTTTATAAAGGAGAGATGCACATAAAGAGCCGCTAGATGTTCCTGAAGGCTCAGATGAACAAAGCAGAAGACTTTCCCCTGATACAAGCCCAACTCCTCTCTGAAGATCTGAGTGCACAATCCTGAGTACACTGATGCTTCTGTCACATCAATGCCACACTCGCTCAGGTCTTCCTCATAGAAGATCAGGTTTCCTTTCACAAGCTGCCGATACGCCAGTTTCCCCAGTTTGACAATCATGTCTTCATCTTTCACTCTCTTCTCATAGTCCTTCTCATGTTTGATGTTGGTCTGAAGGATCAGGAAGTGTGTGTACATTTGAGTGAGAGTCTTGGGAATCTTTCCTTTCCTTTTTTCCTCAACATCTTCTCCAGAACTGTGGCTGAGATCCAGCAGAAAACTGGGATGTGACACATAATAAAGAGGCTCCTTGATGACTTCAGGTGTGAGATGATCCTGTAGGCCAGACTCGGATCACTGATTCTCTTCCTGAAGTATTCCTCCTTCTGTGGGTCACTGAAGCCTCGCACTTCTGTCACTCGATGGACACACTCAGAGGGGACGAGATCAGCTGCTGCGGGTCTGGAGGTGATCCAGATGAGAGCCGAGGGAAGCAGATTCCCCGCAATGAGGTTCGTCAGCAGCTCATCCACTGAGGCTGATTCAGTCACATCACACAACCTCACATCGCTCTGAAAATCCAGAGACAGGACGACACTCATCCAGGCCATCAAAGATGAACAACACTTTATACTGATCACTGGATATTTCCATTTCTTTGGTTTCAGAGAAAAGACATGAAGAAGATCTGAAAGACTGAGTGTTTTGTCCTTCATCAAGTTGAGCTCTCTGAAAGGAAGTGGAAATATGAGCTGGGCGTCCTGATTCTGTTTCCCTTCAGCCCAGTCCAGGATGAACTTCTGCACAGAGACTGTTTTTCCAATGCCAGCGACTCCCTTTGTCAGCACAGTTCTGATGGGTTTGTCTTGTCCAGGTAAAGGTCTAAAGATGTCACTGCATTTGATCGCTGTGTCCTCTGTTTCTGCTCTCCTGGACTGTGTCTCAATCTGTCTCACCTCATGCTCATTATTGATCTCTCCACTTTCACTCTCTGTGATGTAGAGCTCTGTGTAGATCTCATTCAGGAGTGTTGGGTTTCCTGCTTTGATATTCCCTCACACAAACACTCAAACTTCTTCCTCAGATTTGATCTCAGTGTGTCGAGGACTTCAGCAGGTTTAGAGTCATGGCTGTGAGATTAAAATACCACATTATTACACAAGTTAGAGAAGTAAATAGCCATAGATCACAGAATGGATGATTTGTTTGCTGTATTATGGGACACAGAACATCATACGGTTTCTGAAATGTGTCAATCATTGATCATGTGTTTGAGTGATGTGTGATGTCATCGCAGCTCCTAAAATTAAACCACAAAAAGTCCCACATTTTACCTGAAACCAGGACACATGCTTTCATTAAAGTCTTGTGGTTGAATCTCAGGCGTGAACACAGTTTTGTTTTGAACTGGTCTGGATTGAAGATTTGCCCTTAAATCAGAATGAAGAGGGTAAAGAATCAGACACACTGATATTGATGTAATTGTGTCATTAACTGAGTAACAGACCAACAGCTTTTACAGTGTGTGAATGTATTAACAATACAATACATAGAGCTTTACACAAGAGCACAATGATCATCATTAATAGACTGAAACGCACAGGATCTGAACTCATTACACTGCTGTATATTAATAACAACTTCATAAAGATCAAATACTGTAAGCATAACTGTTATAGAGATGATATACCTGAGATCAGGCCGTTTGTCTCCACTCTTAAACTTCACTGGTGGCTCATACATAGACTGGTCACTCTTCATAGACACACAGCTGGACTCTGGGTTTGAGCTCTTCTGCTGGACTGAACTGGAACAGAGAACAGATTCAGTTTAATCCTTTAAATTACTGGGATCATTCTTTAAATGTGTGTGTGTGTGTGTGTGTGTGTGTGTGTGTGTGTGTGTGTGTGTGTGTGTGTGTGTGTGTGTGTGTGTGTGTTGGGTAGGTTTAGGGGCAGGGGCTGTGTGTGTGTGTGTGTGTGTGAGTGTGTGATGGGTAGGTTTAGGGCAGGGGCAGTGTAGGGGTATAGCATGTACAGTTTGTACAGTATAAAATGCATTACACCTATGGAAAGTCCCCACAATTCAGAAAAACCTAACATGTGTGTGTGTGTGTGTGTGTGTGTGTGTGTGTGTGTGTGTGTGTGTGTGTGTGTGTGTGTGTGTGATCGTTATCTGTGATGGAACACAATATTGATCAGTGTGTGTTGAAAGCACCTGCGTCCTGAGAGAAATCTCCATCTGTGGATCCTTGTGGATCAGCCATGATGAAGCTGCAGGAGAATCTGATGAGTTTGAGCTCCTCCACTGACTCTGAATGAACAATCATCACACACTAAATTAAATGATTACATTAAACATCCTTCATCATTTATCAGCACACATCTGGAGTGTGTGAGGAAAGGATCACGTGACTGTGAACTCAAGCTCAGTCACTCATGTTTACACATCTGCTGTTAAACCTCTGAAGAATCACACACACATCACCAAACACGAAATAAACCCTTCATTAAAGATTTCATATCAAACAATCCCTCAAAATGTCCTCCAGAGATTGATATTAATATGAGGAAGTCACAAACATGAACACTCACCTCGATCAAACTTTCACAAGATACAGCTTCTCCAATCCTCCAGCTTTAACATCAGAAACACACACGTACATTCCTGATTAAACTCTGACAAACGCTTCTATTAAACACTTTGAGCCTCTGTAACAAATACTATCGTACTGGCAGTTTTCCATCTTAAAATGGCAGCAGAACTTTTACTTTCACTTCAGAGTGAACAGACACGAGCGTTCACGAGAGCTTCTTCTTCTTCTTCTAATGGCGGTTGGCAAACCCACTTAAAGGTGCATTTCCGCCTCCTGCTGGACCAGAGACTGGAGCAAGAGCGAGATCAGTGTCAACCAACTGAACCTTAAATCCTATTCATTAATCCGATAGTTGTCCAATAATTCCTCAGTGCCTGATAGACTTTATACTGTGCTGAGGCATTCTTTACTGTTGTCTCAAGTGTCACACTTTCAATATTCAATAAACTGAATTCTTCTATTAACTGCATTCATCTCTTTCACATGCTCCACAGTCTCTGGTAAAGCACATCTATAGCAATGGCCTGATGGATGTTTTCCAGTAATAAACAGGGAATGATCCCCTGCTCATCCCACATCTTTAGCCATTTCCTCCTCACAGCTCCTGTAATCGGTGATATGTTTATATCTCTGGTGGTGTGTTTTAGAGCCTTCTTTTCCATTGATCCGCTTCCTCGTTTCCATCTATCCTAGCATGTGCCGGTTCCCAGAGGTTCTGTTGTACTTTTCCTGCTTTTAATTTGACCATTCTTGAATTTTTATCTTATTTATTTATTGCTATTTTATTTATGAATAATGAATAAATCCTGATGTTTTAAAGTCATCTCTTGTGTTCTCTCACATCACACTCTTTTAGTCTCGTTTAGCTCTGTTTGATTGTGTTTCTGTGCTATTATGAGTCTCTGTTCACTGCAGGACGAGATCAGATGATGGTTTTCTTTCATATTTAGCAATCAATCAATCTGTAGTGCAGTAATAACATGTGTGTGTTTATTTCTCTCTGCTCAGTTTCTTCTGTTTGTGCCATTCTGTGTCCAACACCATCCCATCAGCACACAGTGACCTCTAGTGGTGACCTCAGGAACAGCATCATCTGACATCATCACATCCCCCTTTCTCTAAAGCAGTGGTCACCAACCTTTTCAAGCCAAAGATCCTGACCTCAGCCTTGATGAAAGGCCAGATCTACCTAGAGATTTTCATGGCCGATTCAGAGTTTTTCGACACCATCTGTCGATTTTTAAGCAAATTATTGTAGTTTATTTGCTCTATAACTGGCCAAACTTGCCTTAAAAATGAGCTATTTGAAATGCGAGGCAAACACTGCATTTTAATCACGATCCAAACAAAGATAGACATATGTAGCATGAGCAGTTGTTTTGATTTAAATGACACTGCATAATTTCAAGACTTAGAGCAAATACAGAAGGGTCTGACTTTAGCTTTGTGAAATTGGTACATAATACACACCTGCAAAAACAAAACAGATGGACTAAATAAAAATGCTAATTCACTCTCTGACAGTCGGTGGTGCTTATGAAAGAAAAAGGTGTTTCTTTGGGTACGGCTGTAAAAATGCCAGAGAAACTGTTCTGAAGACAGTCAGTTTAGTTCAGAGATACATTCCCTCCCGATTCAATATTTATATGTTTCTTCCTATATATCCCCAACAGTTCTCTTGCTGGGCCTATTTATACCTGCATGGTCCACTTCATGTGCTTTTACAGATCAGATATCTATCTGATTTATCATTATCACCATTTCATTTACACTTAGTCACGTGTCTCGCGCGGATATAAATCCGATCTTAAATTCCCAAGCTACTAACTTTTAAGTTCACATAACCGAAATCAACAAATATGAGCTGCATTTTATTGATGAGCTGCTCATTTCCAAATCAAGGACTGCAATAGGAGAGAGTGGCATAAGCACTGACTTTAACGATGATGATTGTGTCTTGAGCATCTGCAACTTTTACTTTCATTTGCGTCAGTTTTCTGAAGAGATCCTCAGATGCTCGCCTGCGGCGCTGTCATAACTATATAACATCGCTCAATTTGTGCTGTGCAAATTTTGAGGATGCAGAGAATACATTTTGGGAGTATATGGAGCGATTTGAGCCTTGATAAAGTGTTTGTAACGCTTTACACATAGAGCACGGATAGCTGGCCTGAATGGTTGTAGCCAACCCAGATAGCCACTGGACGCTGTAACGGAACAGGGCCGCAACCGCAAAACCATAGAGCCGGGACTGGCCCGCATCCGCCTCACGGACTCGTTCCTGAGTCCAAACGCACATCGGGCCGTTTCTGCTCTGTTTTTAGGGGTTGTTGCGGATATGTGCCCGCCCGATCCAGCACCACCTGATCATCCGTTACAGATGCGTAACGAGTGCGTGAAACGCAATTCCGCCTGCGGAGCTGTGCGGATGTGTTACGATTTCACTTAAATCACCACTGGATTGTTCTTTTGCCTTATTTTCGGCATTTTTGTCAGTTAGGGTATCACAGTAACCTATGCTACCTAGGCATAGGCCTACATTTCCACAGTCTGATGAATGCCCAGAAAAACATTTTCAGCCTTGGCTATAAATAAAAAGCTTGACTTGACTTGATAAAGGAGTTTGAGTTGAGTTAATTATAAAAACTAACAAAGTCAACAATTAACACAGAACACAGTCAACAACAAACACAGAATTAATGGATAAAAAACGCCTATTGCTATTAAACAACGTGAAAAAACCCAGCACTTAAACCCAATCCCTAGGAGGGTGCTGTGTCAGCTGTTGCTGCTCCGCTGCTGACGCGCCAGTCTCTCCTGGTGCCCTCCTCTCCTGTCAACCCAAAGGCTATCCACGGGTCTCGCTTCAAATCAGAAGAAGAAGGAAACATATTTTTGCGGTAGGCTACATAAATCGCGAAGTATAAAACGTTTATCAGGCACGTGCAGAGATGGGGGTTTTGGGTGCTCGAGCCCCTGCCCTTTTCAAAATCAATCAAAAGTTTCCCTCTCAGACAAATATCAATGATAATATTTGTGCTCAATAAAACTAAATAAATTTATAATAATATGACAATGTGTAGAATAGTAATGAAGGCTCTAAAGTTGGGAAATGTTGGTATTTGTCCATCTCAGTGTTTTATTTCCCACTGAGCTCACATTCAGAAGTGTGGCTTTAACTGTGATAAGATCCAAGGATTGTGATTGTGCTAGAGCTGAATACAGTTCCCTCGGGCAGTGCGGTTTGCCATAACTGGCTGATCAGGATACACCGGCGACAGCCACGCGTCGTCCGTAGAAGCCAATGTTCACCGGTCCGCGTGTGCATTCCTCGCGTTCTTCACCAACGTCCGCCTATCCTCGTCTTTTGTGGATATCCTCAGTTCTTTTGCAGTTGAGACGACTCCAGCGGTTTGGACAAGCGGTGAAATATGGCCATCGGTGACATCAGTCCAAAAGTGTTGAGCGATCGTACCTCAACACAGATGAAACGAGCACGAAACCAAACACATTATTAACATAAAAACACTATCACAACTAATAAAGCTCATTATCTGCTTTACACTCAGTTTGCAATTGTAAAAAACGTTCAAAAACAGGGACATCGTTTTTTGTATTTTCCTGAGGCAACCAAAATCGGGGACTGTCTGGACATCCTAAGCTAAGATACCTTTTAAAATTTAGCACATTAGCGCAAATATATGCCATGATATTAAAAAGTTGATTGGGTTCTCCTATAATTGGGCCTATTCTGTGCTACACTCATAGGCTATTTGTATAGCAGTAGCACTATAGCAGATGCGGCTTTAACACAGACTCTGTAGTGCGCAAATAACAGCCTGTAACTGCGATCTACAAAGCAAACAGCATTTCACTTGCGCTTAAGTAATAGACAGGAAATTAGAATAAACACATACAAATAGATGTACATAATAAACACATAGAATAAACACATAAAAACTTCCGTGTGGTAGCCTATAGCTCGTCAGATAAATCTGCGTTGGTTTGATGATATTCTTTGTGTTATTTTTGGCGCTTCTGACTGAAGTCCGTAGTACGGATGTGGATCAGATCTGCAAGACGACAGTCAAGCGAGACCCAACGCTCACTTGGCGCTGTCGCCAAACGGACCTAGAACGGACCTGTGCTGTAACGGACGTAGCATCACAAAATGTTGCAGTTTTTAAACACTGATAATATCGCTCAGCTTAATGATGACAACGCATTTATCTCACGCCTAGATAGAAGAAACAAAATATGCAGACAGGTAGGGGAGAGGGGATGGTTAAACACGGGTCAGTTGGAACAACTCCAATCTGTCCAACCAGGAACCAGTTACAAATCACCTAATTCCCTTCACACATGCTAAATTTAGCCCTTATTCCACATGTGATAAAGTAGAGTTCTGTGGCAGACATAGCAGATGTTAAAGTGAACAAAAACAATTTTGAGGTAAGAAAGTAACTTTGTACTTCTTTTTATTTTTGTTATGGGAATTTCTGTTTGGTAGTTGAACTCATCAAATTTAAATGATGTTTATTGTGTGTCTGTGTAGATATTTTTCATGCAAGTTGTTAGTGCTAATGTTTTAGTTGTTAGCTGTAAGGTGAGCTAGTTCATGGCTACATGACTCAAGTTAGTTCTAACAATAATGAAATGTTAGTTCAATTAATTATGGTCAATTACTATGACTGAGAGTCTCAGACACACACACACACACACACACACACACACACACACACACACACACACACACACACACACACACACACACACACGTTCGAGTATTCAATTTCAATATTTTACTATGGCCAATACTATGACTGACTGTAACAAACATGCTTACTCACAATTTTTGTTCAAGTTCAATTTATTATGGTCAATTACGATGACTGATGACTGGTCAGTAATAAAAAGCTTTCAAAATATTTTTATCATAATCCTTATTTCATAATGTTACATCTCACCCCAGGGTGTGTTACAACTGACCCAGACTATGGGGTGAATTGTAACATTTCACTCCTCGTGTTTGAAACTAAACCATGCATTTTCTGTTTGTGTTGCAAAGATAATAGCCATCTCATTTAATAGCAGACACTTGTGACTAGTTTCAATCACATTTTGAACACACTGGCTTAAAAGTATTCTAAGATATAGACAGAAATGTCAAAAATGTTACAACCTTCCCCGGTCTCCCTAACCATGTTGTTTTGAAAATGTTTATTCCACGGAGTTCTTCACACAGTTTGAGAAAGTATTTGGATGTGGTCCACATCAGGTAGTCTCTGTCAAAACAGTGTTGGCTCAAATCCGTTTTGCAGATATGGGCCAGAGCAGTTTTTAGCCCTTGTTTAAATGCAGTCGGCTCAGATATGTAGGGGAGAGCAGGGGCGAAAGGACCACTTTTCAGAAAAACCTCATTTTAAAAGATAATGTTTTAGACAGAGATATATATTTTCTGTGGTCAATAACTCTCAAGTGTGGTCTATCAGTAGCAGGTGGTATTTTGTACATATGCAGAACGACTACAGTATAATTTCACTTTAAACATAAGATGCACATTGTTACTTTTGACCCCATCAGCTGGGACGAAAGTAACACAACAATATAAGTTAGATTGTTTTGTGCTACTCTTGTTTTTATTAAACATATCTGACTATGACCTTGTTAATATGAAACTTCAAACATATTTTGTCCTTTATCTTTGCAAAAAAATTATTAAATTACATTTTCATTTTAAATTTAAATATAACCCGAGAGTACAAACTTGAAATGTTTCAATATTTTTTATTTTCAATGTCAATCGATTAGATTTTTTCTTCAACAGTATGAACAATATGAAAATTAAATTAGCATAATATGCATTTTTATATATAATAGTGGGACAAAAGTAACAAGTGTTACTTCCCGACAGGAAGTCCTGACATTTAAACACAATTTACGCTTTACACTGAAAAACTCTGAAAAGACAAACCTTCAGGGTGTGAAACAGCAATAAATAATCTGTAGATTGATCGTTGCTGTGACACATGAAATGAGAAACACAACTTGTAATTAGAAAAAGTACCGCTTCATTAATTTACTTGCCGTACTCAAAAACTGCATTTCGGACCTAACCGCGGGAAACGATGAGGAAATCACGTGATTTTTGGCAGATCCATCAAGGGTTGCTGAACGTGCTGTCATAGCTTGAAACGCAAATGTAGTCCGAGCTCTGAGAACATGGCTTTGTTACTTTCGCCCGGTTCTCCCCTATCACAGATTCGGGCCACACCAGTGTAGCCTCTGTGAAAACAGTATCGGCTCAGATTCATATTGCACATCTGGACCAAATCAGTGCCAGACACAGCTAATGTCTTTGGGTTTCCTATGGGAAAAGTGATCTGGGCCAGATCTGTAAAATGATATAAATACTGAACTGATGGCAGTGTGAATGTTTAAGCTGAAACCTCTATCTGGCACGGATCTGGTTCATAATCAGAAAACGTCTCTAAGATAGAAACGGAGGCGAGGGGCTTAAACGGATCCGGGCCGAATGTAATTGCTATCTGGGAAGTGTAAGCAAAACTCCCGTATCTGATATTTCACAGGGGGTTATTATCAGCGTCGTCGATCCCACGCACACATGGGGTAGTTTGCAAAACACTCCACTACAAACGGCGCATTACTGAACAGAAAATAAACAGTGCATAGAGCAACAGAAATATTACACGCATACATGCGATGTTCATACAGCTCACGCTTCCACGGACTGAATTTCCTCTACTGAGGACAATAAAGAATAAATCAAATCAAATCAAACTGTGTGACTGTTTGATGTTTGACCGTCTGTGCAGATCACACTCATCCTTTGCACACGATGCAGATAATGCCGCCCACTCAGACTCAGGATTGCTTTGAATCGAGACTTGTGACTCTTTCTCAGTCTCTGTTTCTTCTGAGAATCTGTCCATCGCCGGTTTTCCCTGATCGGATCTCGGAGCTCCTCTTGACAGCTTTCTTGCTCCAGTTCTCATGGTTTCTGATTCTCACACGTCATCCATCATCAGTGGCCGCACATGTTTGGCAGCTCTGTCTCATGTTAGGAAGTAAGGCTAATTCAGGGCAGTTTGAGTAACAGTCAATCAGCACTAAATAATGATGGCCTTTCAGATGAAGAGATCCATTCCCACTTTCTCCCAGGCTGATGTTGGTCAGTCCAGGATTATCATTGGCTCTTTGATCTGCGTCTGAATCTCTGACATGTCTCCCGTCTCCCCAGATGTTCAATGTCTCTGTTAACTCCAGGCCAGAAGACTGTGTCTCTCGCTCTCCTCTTACATTTCTCCACACCGAGACGAGCTTCATGGATTCTGTGTCGTGTCTCGCCTCCAGCTTTGTGGAATGACGAGTCTGTTTCGCTTTCTGGAGAATTTCATCCACAGCTCTTAGATCACGATATTTTGGAGAGGATCCGCCGTCCTTCCATCATTCCTGTTATCGATGTCATCTTGCGATCCCGTGTGTTTTTGGTCTCCTCTGCTCTTTGCTCTGGCTTTGCATCTGACACAGGAAACGCAGTAACACCATGTTCACATGTATCTCCACATCTGCTAGACCACATACATTTATATTCATCATTTATCCCTTTTTTTCTCTTTTTTTTTATATAAACCACCACCAGTAGTTGCATAGGGATTTACTTGAACCATTACAGGAGAGCTTGCTGAGCTTCAAGGATGATTTTTGCATCGGGTCTTATATAAGACTCACATACCGAAGATAACCATCTCCCTGGTAACTTGATTGTTGGCGAAGGAATACCATATTCTGCAGCTGTGGTGCTGCCCCGATCCTAATGCAATGTCCGGTATAGAGGGAAGGGGAAAGACTGCAGCTTTAAGGACGTATGAGAAGTGGGTCTGAAACCCAGCCTTAGAGAGAGGAACTCTGTGGGTAAAAATGATTAGAAGTCTAACCGAACATTAAGATATTTGATCATGGAAGTGAAAGTAGAATACTTACCCTATAAGATTTAATTAAGAGGAGTTAATTGGTAAACTGTAACTTATCTGATGCTTATTAAACGCATTGGTAATCTTAGCATTAGCTGAAGGCTTTAGCATCCTATAGGCTTAGAGTGCTGAAGAAGACCATCTTGACCATCATAAAATCCTGCGTCTTGTAGCTGTCGTAGCAGAACATGACCCTGAAGAATGTTTGGTAAAAGATAAGATGGTCTGCAGTTCTGTAGGTCTGTCGTTAGGTAATTTTAACCACCTTGTTGATATGGGAGACAGAGAGTGTGATAGTGCAGAAGATTAGGGATGATATGCTTGGATACATTTCCTTTTACAGAGACGAAGCCTACCAGCCAAGCAGCAGTAGGCCACGTGGAGAAGGCAAAAATAGAGATGAAGGCTACGATAGACCACTATAGACAAGTTTGTGAAGCCTATAGCTACTAATGGAACAAGATCATTTAGCGGTAGTAAATTCAAAACATACTTGAAGTTGTGGCGTGAGCTCTTGAGTCGAACTTGCTTGCGCTTATAACACTGAGGATGACTATGTACACGCACCTTGATAGAGGATGCAGACTCTGCACATTGAGCTGCATTTGTAGAAACCTGCCAAGAGAATGTTCTATGCGTTTGATTTGAGACCGCAATTCTTTGCATCAGCAGTTGGAGGAGTCGTAACCATTGGGCGTGACTCCGCCACAGCTTGATAGAACTAACCATCAGACCTGTTGAGAGAACCTCTAAGGAGAATAACCTAAACAGCATGACAGATGAGTAAAAATAAATAAAAATGAATCCAAAACATAGAAGCATACTATTGAGAACCTCAGACTATGCCCTTGCAGAAGGATTAATGTATTATATGATGACACTTTACTAGTTAATAACATAGCTACTGGACCCTGTAAACTTGTGTAAAAGATAATCAATGCAAGAGTCGTCTTTGATACCCTAAGCCAGGTTCGTACTGCGATTTTTCCACGCTTGGCAGTCTGAGACAAATATCACAATCCTGGAAATTCCTTTGACCCCAGGCTAAGGAATTTGAACTCTGACAGGAGAACTTCCTTGTGCCGCAATTTTAGTTGCTATACAGGATGCGAACTTTATGAAGGCAGTTAATTGAGCACGGAATAAAAGTAGTGCTGCTATCAGATATCTAGTCGAACCTTATTTCCAATGCAGACCGTAGCCAACTTTTGGTGCTGCAAGTACAACGAGAATACACATTTGTGTTTTATTCATAATTGTAGCCTCGTCCTGCAGGCCCAAACGCTATAAGCTTGTCTATGTTTTGTCAGTTTTAATTACATGTTGCATGATAACTCATTGCTTACAAGAATCAGCATTTAATGGTCCATCAAAGCACTGATGTCAGTGCTGTACTTTTAAAGCATCAACCGGATGATTCTCTCGATCACAAGGCTCGTAAACGGCTTCGTCACACAAGCACAATGATTTTAGTTCTCATCCACCCGATATTGATTGGAATATTATTTCTCTATTTGAGATTCATGGTTTTGTTAGCCTGTCTGGAAAACACAAAGCCCCGGACTACATATAAATAAATAAATAAAAACGTTTTACTCACATAAGTTTGTTGCACCATTCCTGTCAAATCCAATATAGAAGGCACAACGCTGTCTGCAAATCCAGCATCCGAGACCCGTTTACAACAATTCCGCAGTGAATGAAGTTAACACACGATACATGTCTTCCCCACATGAGCTGGAACTTCATTCAAAATAAAGGAATATCACTCATTCTAATATCCGGAAGGAATTTTTCACACAGTATTGCTGATGTACGTGTATCAGACCCATTTTAGGAACTCTTTGGGTATCCAGATAGAAGAAGTAGGGGTGGAATCCAGGCAGGTGCGTTAAAATGGGCCTGCCTAATTAATGCCCCCTAAATACTACAGCTGTTCATGTTAATAGAGTTAAATATGGAATTTTACACACAGTATTGCTGATGTACGTGTATCAGACCCATTTTAGGAACTCTCTGGGTATCCAGACATTAGACCCTACATCTAATGCAACAGGATCATTTTCATGCAATATAAAAATTATTTTAGTTCATTCGTTTAGTTTATTGTAATATTATACACATTTTGGTGTAAGTGGCATTACCCATTATACATTCTTTGCATCCAAGCCTGGGTCTTTTGACGCTTAAGTTGAACCAGGTGTTTGCTACCATCTAGTGGCAGAGTTGCAGAAAAGCATAACACCTTAGTGTAAAAGTAAACCATTCTTAGCATCTAAGCTACAGACAAAAAAACAGGGGAAAACGCTATCGATGCGTTATTAAAACAGATATCATGGACATTTGCCAGTCTCGATTAAGATTAGGGTTAAACGGCAATTAATTACGTTGACCGATCTTTTCGTGTTTTAACCGCCATCTACAGTACACACGACGGTACTGCACGCTGCACGCGAAGGAGGGTAGTCTCCAGCCGGGGTCGGAAATAGGCACAACACCGGGAATAAATCCCCATCCCAATGCTCGAGTTTATCTCTGAGGTGCGGCACATTTATTTTTACGGACTTCCACAATGAAATGTTAATGACTTTATCAGTTCAGACTGCACGCCTCCATTCCCGGACTAAAGGAGACGAGGATATATAAATGTGAGCGTGGTGTTTGGGTCTTCATCCATTGCTGTTTACAATTCTTATTATATAGTAATATATAATAATCATAAGTCTTATATTATACATAATGCTGTAGTGCTTAATAATGCAGAAGTGTGCTTGTTCTGTTTTTTGACATTTGCAAACATTTAATTTAATATTTAACATATTTAATATGCAAATTTCTATGGTCTATAATTGATCAATATCGCCAACACTGCTGAAAAACCTATTGTACACAATCTACTTCATGCTTATGAATAATCAAGTTGCTTTAGTACAGTAAATGTATTCCTTACATTTACTTTAAAAGTATGAACTATCAATCGGAGTATAGAATGCATGAAGTAGATTGTGTACAACAGGGTTTTCAGCAAAGTTTTGTTCATATTGATAATTTAGTTGCCCTATAATTTTGCATAATAAATATGATACAGTAGACAAATGTATTAATAGGCATTATACTTACTGTTCAACAGAATTTTTCAAAAATGTTTGCTTTAAGTTATGAGAGAATAAATGTTTTAAAAATCTGGCATGCCAATTGTTTTGCCAAACAAGCATTTTTTATTTATGTTTTTCCAATGAATTCATACCGACAAGGAGCAATGTATTCTGGAGATACAAATATTAAAATAAACAAAGTATTTTTTCCTTTTTTAATCATGACATTTTATTATTATTTATGTCCTAATTACATGGAAAATAATTTAATACAATCATTTTCTTATCTTTTAGGGCTAGTATGAAATGTATCTGTTGCATTAAGTTATATGAATTTTCAATATAAATGTATTCGGAAATATTGTTCACTTGTTTAACAGAATATGTTAGAATATGCAAATAATATTTATTATAAGTTATTAGAGAATAAAATGTTTTGAAATTGTATAATATGTTTAAAGTGTTGTAAAACAATTCTGTTTTCAGTCAATTTATACCCCTATACTGGGATACAAATATTAAAATCAAAATTTTGAATAAAATCATATTTTGAAAAAAAAATTATCAAGTTGCATTATTTGTGTCCCAATAAGATGGAAAATAGCAATACATTATTTTTCTGATGTCTCTTAATGGTCTTGCCGTTTTATAATATACAGGTCCTTCTAAAAAATTAGCATATTGTGATAAAAGTTCATTATTTTCTTTAATGTAATGATAAAAATTAAACTTTCATATATTTTAGATTCATTGCACACCAACTGAAATATTTCAGGTCTTTTATTGTTTTAACACTGATGATTTTGGCATACAGCTCATGAAAACCCAAAATTCCAAAATCTCAAAAATTAGCATATCATGAAAAGGTTCTCTAAACGAGCTATTAACCTAATCATCTGAATCAACTAATTAACTCTAAACACCTGCAAAAGATTCCTGAGGCTTTTAAAAACTCCCAGCCTGGTTCATTACTCAAAACCGCAATCATGGGTAAGACTGCCGACCTTACTGCTGTCCAGAAGGCCATCATTGACACCTCAAGCGAGAGGGTAAGACACAGAAAGACATTTCTGAACCAATAGGCTGTTCCCAGAGTGCTGTATCAAGGCAACCTCAGTGGGAAGTCTCTGGGAAGGAAAAGTGTGGCAAAAACGCTGCACAACGAGAAGAGGTGACCGGACCTGAGGAAGATTGTGAGAAGGACCGATTCCAGACCTTGGGGACTCATGAAGCAGTGGACTGAGTCTGGAGTAGAAACATCCAGAGCCACCGTGCACAGGCGTGTGCAGGAAATGGGCCACAGGTGCCGTGATTCCCCAGGTCAAGCCACTTTGAACCAGAAACAGCGGCAGAAGCGCCTGACCCTGGGCTACAGAGAAGCAGCACTGGACTGTCGCTCAAATTTTGCATGTCATTCGAAATCAAGGTGCCAGAGTCTGGAGGAAGACTGGGGAGAAGGAAATGCCAAAATGCCTTAAGTCCAGTGTCAAGTACCCACAGTCAGTGATGGTCTGGGGTGCCATGTCAGCTGCTGGTGTTGGTCCACTGTGTTTTATCAAGGGCAGGGTCAATGCAGCTAGCTATCAGGAGATTTTGGAGCACTTCATGCTTCCATCTGCTGAAAAGCTTTATGGAGATGAAGATTTCGTTTTCAGCACGACCTGGCACCTGCTCCCAGTGCCAAAACCACTGGTAAATGGTTTACTGACCATGGTATTACTATGCTCAATTGGCCTGCCAACTCTCTGACCTGAACCCCATAGAGAATCTGTGGGATATTGTGAAGAGAAAGTTGAGAGGCAAGACCCAACACTCTGGATGAGCTTAAGGCCGCTATTGAAGCATCCTGGGCCTCCATAACACCTCAGCAGTGCCACAGGCTGATCGCCTCCATGCCACGCCGCATTGAAGCAGTCATTTCTGCAAAAGGATTCCCCACCAAGTATTGAGTGCATAACTGAACATAATTATTTGAAGGTTGACTTTTTTGTATTAAAAACACTTTTCTTTTATTGGTCGGATGAAATATGCTAATTTTTTGAGATAAAATAAAAGACCTGAAATATTTCAGTTGGTGTGCAATGAATCTAAAATATATTAAATTTTAATTTTTATCATTACATTATGGAAAATAATGAACTTTTATCACAATATGCAAATTTTTGAGAAGGACCTGTATAATTCTTACAATACTTCTTCATATATGATACATAAAATATTCAAGTTTAAAACAACTTAAACATCTATTAGTACAATTATATAAATGTATATTTTATGTGTTTTAACTATTTACAGCAATTAATTTATGAAAACATTTCTAATAAACTGAATAGCATGCCAAGCATTTTGTCTGTCTTTCCTCCAAGTTGTCCTTGCATGATCTCTGCCATGGTTTGCTGTGCTGCATGGGGATGCTCCAATCGCTCGGAGAAAGGAGTGCGAATGTTTGGCTTCCCACTGGCATGGAGCGGAGAAAAAAATGGCTGGCTAAAATCAGCAGGAGCAATCTGCATATAAATACAAATTTCAACAACAAAAATTGTTGTTACACTGTATTTAAACTTTTTACATAGACCACCCATTGGGAAATTTTGTTAGGTTTGGTATTTACTAGAAATAAGGAACAAGCAAATGCTTGCAAAACCCAGGGAGCGGAGACTCATGGTGAGTGTGTGGTCTCATTGCAGGAGTCATCAGCTCAATTGAATCCCGTTGTGGTTCTTGTGTGTTGACAGAGGTCTTTGATTTCTTAAAGCTGAAGGTAGATAGATTGGCATACCTTGAAAGGGAATATGTGGTTCTTGTCCTGAAAGAGAAATAAAAGAGGAGTAAAAGAAATGCTTAGAGACCTACATATAGGAAATTGCTCTGGGAGATGAGATGGAGTCTATGGAGTTGTCGCGACTCTCACTCTATATGGCTCTGAGTGAACCCAAAGCTCCAAACACAGAGTTCAGCTGACCTGAGATCAGCTGCAGAGAGTCGGCCAACTGCTGCACCTTCACTGGAACTGACAGACGATCAGACACTCCACATTTGAACAGTCAATGCTGATACTTTAACACATAATAAAACACACTCACAGGCTCTGATTCAGAAGAGATTCACAGGTGGAACTGACCCATTGTTTAGCAATAGTCTCTGTGCACAGCCGGTCTTGTGCTCTCACAGGTTCAGGAAACTGTCCTCTGTAAAATACACAAATCCCACTGAACGACACGGATCTGATGAACTGGGTACGGGCGTGTGTAGACTGTACGATGATGACACCTATTGAACCTCAGGCTACGACACACGTTAGTATAGAAGAATAAAGCGGCATCAGCATGAGCTAGTGCTGAACAAATAGAGCGAGATGAACCGCACTTTGGTCATTGTGGTTTTTATAGGCGACACTAAAGAGAAAGAAAACATGAAAACGCATCACATGACCCTTTAATACATTAATACAAATGTAACAATTATTATTATAAACATGATTATACACTCAAGCTTCCATTGTTTGTAAATGAATCTTTCATTGGTCTTTGTCTCCCTCTGCTGGTCCAACACACACACACATTCAGGCTCTATATTCTCTCAGTGACAACACACACACCTTTTGAGTTTATACTTTGTGTTTATAGAAATAAAATGGTTAATCTGTGAATGAGAAACTGTGATTTGCTGCTGTGAAATAAAAGGTGTTTCACTGCCGCCTCATCAGGTCTGTCAGAGGATCGTTGAAATCTAAATGAAGTCTTAATTTATAACAGTGAAGTCACTGTATCTTCAGTCTCTGTTGATTCTGTTCTGTTGATTGTGAGTCTCTGTATTAGATCCTTATTCACCATCAGATGATCAGCAGAACATCAGACTGTCATCTAATCCTAAAATAAAACACACACACAGTCACATATGCAGTGTGAGACATTAAGTCTGCCACATCTTTTCATAAGAAAACTGAGCACTAACTAGATAAGCTTTATTAATTCATTCTCAAACATGATAATATAGCTTCTATCTGATGCTCAAAGTCACTTTACAACATCAAAAGGTCATGAAAGGTCACTTCCACACAACGGACAGCTGATCCAGAACCAGCAGAAATGATCATTACACTCCACTACACATTTCCTTTTATTTCTAGTGAGTAAAACAGCCATTTGAACTTTAAATGAAAATATGATGATGAAAACTGATAAAAACTATTGTTACCCTAGTATCTCCAGTTTATAATGTGGATCCTTTTTCAGACCATTGAGCAGCTTCACTCCTGAGTCTCCTAGATTATTCCAATACAGATGCAGTTCTCTCAGGTGTGAGGGGTTTGATCTCAGAGCTGAAGCCAGAGCAGCACAACCTTCATCTGTGACACCACACCAACTCAACCTGTAGAGAACAATGACACACATTAAGTCTATCTCCAAAGCTGAACATGACCACTTAAAGGGCACCTATTATGCAAAATTCACTTTTATAAGGTGTTTGAACATAAATGTGTGTTGGCAGTGTGTGTACACAACCACCCTATAATGGTAAAAATCCACCCACTTATTTTTTTTTAATCCCCATAAATCATAACCAGTGTCTCAGCACAAGCCGTTTCCAGATTCCAGTTTCCAGAGGCCCCCCACACGTGTTGATGGACACTGACATACTAGCACAGACCCGCCCTCAGAGAGCTGTTCACAGTCCTCCATGTTTATCTCCTCAGAGCATTAACAGCAGCATTCAAGTAAGAGATGTGTTCTTATTAAAGCTACTAAAGTTCAGTGAGTCGAGAGCAGTGAGTGATTTCCTGTTGTCCGGTTCATATTAACAGCAGATAGAGCAATACACACTGTATTAAACTGCTTTCACTTTAGTAACGACAGATGGATCTAATATACACGAGATTTCTGGAACTGCATCATGCACAGGCACAACCAACTGTTTTCATCTGAACTTTGTGTTTCTGACATTACCTTGTGAGCATTTGGCAGTTTAATCGCAATAACATATGCAAGAGAACTAGTTTAATGACTACTCACGGATGTGCTGATATCAGCTCTGTGCGCATATGACAGGAGCATGTGTGTGTGTGTGTGTGTGTGTGTGTGTGTGAGCGAGCGATAAGGCTGTGAATCGCATGCAGATGATAATATTTCATGATGATGAAGAACTGCTATGTCACATGAACATGTCTGCGATAGATATGATCATCAAAACACACAGATATCATGTTTCAGTTTTCATTGGCGTGTTCTGGTGTTCATGAGATGTGAAGGCTCCGCCCTCTCGGGTGGGAGCAGCAGCTCATTTGCATTTAAGGGAAACACACACACACAACAGCTCATTTTTCTTCAAACCCATAATTGGCATTTTCAACATGGTATATTAAATGATCTGTGAGGAATTTTGATCTGAAACTTCACAGGCACACTCTGGAGACACCTGAGACAAAAAGGAGCATAATAGGTGCCCTTTAAACAAAATAAATAAATAATGCTGTCAATATGAAATATATATAAATACTCATTAGTTCACACTGTTAAAATACATCAGTTAGGATTAGAGGAGAGAATATACAGTTTGTACAGTTTAAAAACATTATCCTGTGTAAAGACCCATAAAACATGGAAACCCAATGTGTGTGTGTGTGTGTGTGTGTGTGTGTGTGTGTGTGATGCTGAGTGTGTGTGTGACTGTGTGGCATGATGCAAAGTGTATCTGTGTGTGTGTGTGTGTGTGTGTGTGATGCTGAGTGTGTTTGACTGTGTGTGTATGATGCTGTGTGTGTGTATCTGTGTGTGATGCTGGTGTGTGTTTGACTGTGTTTGTATGATGCTGTGTGTGTGTATCTCTGTGTGTGTGTGTGTGTGTGTGTGATGGAGTGTGTGTGCTGACTGTGTGTATGATGCCTGAAATGTCATTGGTCAATCCCGTTTTCCGAAGTCACTTGTGAATGGACGCCTTTTGTAAAACATGCAAAAGATATGGCTTCATCGACGGACCAGATGCAAGAGAGTTCAACTTTATTTACTGACTGATCCGCTCGTTTGCGCTCAGCGGTTTTCCTTATGGCTTGATTTCTCTGCTCTATCGATCCTTTCTTTCCTTTTGTTCTCTGCCAGTGTGTTCTGGGCTGCTTGCTGTTCACCTGCCCGTTTTCTTCTTATCTAGTTTTGTTGTTTTATTTGATTTTGTTTTCTGTTTCTCTCTCATATTTTGCCTCTGCCCAGTTGTGTTGTGGTTCCCTGTTCCTCTCCAGAATTCCCTGGTCTCGGACGGCTCTCTTACTGCTGACCATCTGGACTGTTACTGACGCTGGAGTTTGGATTTCTCTGGGTTAGCGTTTTGATACTTTATTTGAACCAAATATTATTGCCCCATTGTTATTATATTTGTATTTTAAGTCATTTTAAAGGCCATTGTTTGCTTAGGTCTATTTTTCTTACCACACAAAATATGATTACTCGATTAATCGTCAAAATAATCGACCGAATACTCGATTACCAGAATAATCGTTAGTCACAGCTCTAAATGTAGCAATAGTTTGATTCCCTATTCCATTTTGTTACTTTATGAATAAATTAAATTATAAAATTCACAGTGTGACGCTCAGGTGACGCTCATTTGCAGTCACACCACCGGCCTCGCACAGTTCTCTCACGGCTCTCGCCCGCCCTGCTCGTCACACACAGAGACTCAGTTTCATGTCAGAGTCACGTGATCTTACCCCAGTGTCTCCAGTTTACAGTGAGGATTCTCCAGTCCAGCAGAGAGCAGCTTCACTCCCGAGTCTCCTAGATTATTCCCAGACAGATTCAGTTCTCTCAGGTGTGAGGGTTTAATCTCAGAGCTGAAGCCAGAGCAGCACAACCTTCATCTGTGACACCACAACAACTCAACCTGTAGAGAACAATGACACACTCTTCACTCTCTCAGATCAGACACACAGAGACTTCATTATTTAAAAAAGCACAGATCTCCATGTTTGATGTAAGTGAGATTTACCAGGTTATAAATATATATGATATAAAACGACACATTTATAGTCTGTAAAATACACACTGATGTCTATGGGAACGGCAATAACAATCCTTCAGTTATAAATGGAAACGTGTTTTATTCATATCAGACACACATTGAGTGAGTAACTATAACGTTTACTCTGTTCTTCTCCCACTTCACGGACACTGACTCTCATGTATTTCAGGAGAAGTGGATGAATTTACGTGTTGGAAATCCGACAGATCCGATTCTCTGAACTGCGGCGCAAACTAACATGGCGGGTCCATCACGCATTATAGATCAACTAACATGATCATTATAAAGGGTTTCAAACTACAAAACACGTTCACTTACACACATTTAAGAGTCAGAATATCAGGTGTTTGATGACATCACCAAAAATATTGTGAATATTTTAAATAAAGAAGGAAAAACAATAAAGAGCGATGCATCTGTCATGCGGTGCTATTGTGTCTGCGGTGTCACGTGACTAACATGGCGTCGCCATGGAAATAATCAGGTGATGCTTTCTAAAATAACGGCGCCTTAAACTCACGCTGGGGCTCAGATAAAATATATCAAACTCTCCATCGGTCAGTTGGCATTTAATTTCCTTATTAATTCATTATTTAATCAGATAAAAAGCCCAATTTTTTCTATTTTATTGTCAAAACACACTTTTCCACATCCTGCCCAATGCTGTGCTTCAAACACACGTGTCAGCGGAGTAACACACACACACAGTGAATATATCTACCCTTACACACATTAACCATGGATTTACAACTAAACACACATCAATAAATAAAACAGGGTTATTGTAGTTATTCCATGGTAAACACAAATTAACCATAGTTTTGCTTTAAATCCATAGTTTAATGATATTTGAAAAACTAAAACCACACACACACACACACACACACACACACACACACACACACACACACACACTCACACACACACTATGGTGAAGTAAACTGTTCCTGTCATGTCTTTATCCTGTAAATAGGCTACAAGAGTCTAACATTTATATTCAATGACACACTGTCGTCCCTTTACAGTCACTACTCTCATAAAATACTTGAATGACTGTTGACTTTAATATTTAATATTGCGTTCCCGCTCTACTGCGTTCTGTGTGTGTGACGCCCGCTTCGTTCAGTGAAGTTTGGAGTTTAATGCAGACTATCTCAGGACGCTTTCATGCTGAATGGAAATACTCGTGTGAATTAGGAACATTCACAGATGAGGATATAACCTGTCAAATGAAGCGTTTAGCGCTGAGGACACACACGCATCTGTCAAAGCGCATGACAGGGTGTGTTAAACTAATGCATTAGCTTGAAGCTAACATCAAGATCTCTCATGTTTTGGGCTCTGGGATCATGTCCCTTTCCCACAGGAGCTCACTCCGTCTCCACTGCACTATTCTTCATATAACTTATAACGCTCATCTGGGAATCTCATCAGATCTGTGAGGGAAATCATTTATAAACCTACAGCAACACAGGAGAATACGTCAATATCTCTGAAATATGAGAACTGTTCATCGCCATTTCACAATAAAAGTTTCATCTCTGAGTTTGAGTTTGAGTGTTTGATGTCCACATATTCTTGTTCCAGAAATTACAGCTGTAGCATTTCTGTCAGTAATGGACACACACACACACACACACACACACACACACACACACACACACAATCCCACACACACACACAGTCTCACACACACACAGTCTCACACACACACAATCCCACACACACACACAGTCTCACACACACACACACAGTCTCACACACACACACTCACACACACACACACACACACACACACACACACACACACACACACACACACACACACACACAGTGATGATTGTTCTCAGTGTTACTTACACAGCTGATCTAGTTGCTGTAACCACAGGCAGCATCTTCTGAAGAACTTCATCTGCTGTGTTTACTGTGTCACTGTTTGAACATAAAGAATAAGTTAATCAGGGCTGGACATTACGCTTGTCCTTTTGTCCGGGACAAGTGGTTTTTGAAGGGGCAAGTGTCCGACCGGACAAGTATCCTGATTAAAACGCCAATAACAAAAGATATCTAGGGAATGACCAAACCGCAAGAATGATTGTGCATTGATTTAGTGTAAGTGTCGATGGATAGTGGATAATAATGATATAATGTAATGTATAATGAACTGGTGTTAACAAGGTTGAGCTGTTGACGCTTGTGCAGCCTCTCGAGGAGAAATCACAACAAACGAGCACCGCTCACACAGAGAAACTCTGTTAACATACACGGTTAAAATCACAAACTGTGGAGTTTTTATATTTATAACATATGATAGCTACAGTTAAGCAACACCACACAATCAAGAGTGCTGTTTTCCTGAATACAATCACGATTGGAAATGACACGGATTTCATATGACACCTCAATAAACAGTTAATTAACATTAAGTCACTTACATTTCAGATGCAATATTGACTGTTTCTGTTCTATTTCAGCAGCGAAAATAGATCCAAACAAAGATCACAGCAGAACCGTAACGCTTCTCACAGCAACAGTGTGTTACTGAACGATTCAGCGTTTGAATGAATCGGTTGAATCAAAGATTCAATGACCTGTTCATAAACGACAGCCTCATTCTTGAATGAATCGTTTGAATGAGCGACTCAATGACTCGGTCATTAAGAGTCACCTGCGCCACCTACTGGGGATTTAGTTTCATGGTTAAACATTTCTTATTTCTATATTCTAAATATTTAAAACATAACATTTATTTAATGTAGTTGTCCTTTTAGTGTAAATTATTTCATTTGATTGGTAACCCCTATAGTGTCTTATTCTAATTTAATTTACTGATCAAATTTAAGAATTTAAAATAAAAGCTGAAGCATAACATATATATTTAATTAATACGATTATGGAAAAAATGCCCTTTACAAAAGGTAAAAATATCAGATGTGCAGATTTAAACATGTCAAAGCTGCTTGAACACTGGAGAGAATATTGCTTCAGAATAAATTATATTTACAACACTAACAAAAATTATGGACAAACTATTTTAATGTGAATGACAAACACGTGAACAGGCTTAATGTCGAGCCCTGAGTTAATTATTACTGATAATAATAATAATAATAATTAATATCATAAGTAAATAATACATTAAATCCCCTCAAATGTAGTTTTAATGAAGCTGGTTTATAACGGACACAGATCTGTGGTCTCTTTCTCTGGTCAGTGTTTCTGTGTCCGGTCTATTAGTCTGCATTTACACTACAACACTCAGTGCTCAGATCTATGATGACATCACAGGTTACTGTCCCGTCCGTTGCTATGGTGATCACTGTGTCAACCATCACAGTTTCAGGAGCGACTCAGATCAATAGTTCAGCGGATTCACTCCCATAATCAGACATCCCAGCTCTCCGGGAAGTTCCAGGAGTCTCCCTCATGTTGATATTGGGAGCGTCTCAAACGGACGGCTGCATCCTAGTGAGGTTGTGTCTTTCCTAGTCCAGTCCTTCTGAGGCTTGTAGACTCCAGTCCTCCTCAGCATTAAACACTATGAGACGCTCTAGTAAGGGCTCATGGCTACGGCACACGTGTTCCCGCCCCCACGGTCACGCCACCAAAATACTGTTCAAACTTCATTCTGGGAAACACTTTGTATTAAAGATCTTTATATTAACTGGCTGTTCTATGAATGCAATGCAGTGAATGACAGCCGTCTGTGTCTCCAGTGGCTCACATTATTGGCAGTTTAGTGTCGACTGATTCATTTACACCAAAACAAAAGATAACACGTGTGCCTTCATCTCTGAAAACATTATTTGTGTCTTACATTTCATGATGAACTCAGATAAGCTCAGTGCCGTTTCTCCAGCAAGTCTTCTTCATGAATGTGAATGTGTGCAAAGGATTGTGGGGATTGAGCTGAATTAAAGATGCGAAACGAAGGATCCTTCAAACTGAGACGCCTTCAGAGGCGCTTGATGACGTGCAGTCGAGATATGCTTCCTTACTAGGACACAGCCTCCGTTTGAGAAACACCCGCAAATAATGAACAATATCCCAGAAAACAATCTGTGCCCCGTGATTTAAACACCTCTGATCTCTGTGTTTCTCTTTGTTCATAATGTATTAGACTGTAATGATTCAACTCAGTGTTACTTACCGATCATTTCTGCCTCCAATTAATCTGTACAGGTCAAACTTCTGCATCGTCCGCTCTGAGGAAAACAACACAAAAACTAAAGCTGACCACTGAGATGAGGAGAGTTTCACAGCACGTAATCCTCCATACGTATGAGGTTGAGCTTCGTTCACCAGTGAAAGATCACCCAGTTCATTCAGACAGTGAAACAGATTGATGTATTTATCTGGAGAGGGATTCTCACTGATCTTCTCTTTAATATAGTTGACTGTTTTCTCATTGTTGTGAGAGCTGTTTCCTGTCTGTGTCTTTAGTTCTTGTAAGAGACTCTGATTAGACTCCACTTACAGACCCAGAAGGAAACGAAGGAAAAGGTCCAGATGCCCATTTTTACTGTCTAAAGCCTCATCCACAGCTCTCTGATGGAGATCAGACAGTGAAGCGGTGTCTCCATTAGTTGGTTTGGTGATCTGGTCAAACACATTGATGTTCTTGTTTATAAAGGAGAGATGCACATATAGAGCCGCTAGATGTTCCTGAAGGCTCAGATGAACAAAGCAGAAGACTTTCCCTGATACAAGCCCAACTCCTCTCTGAAGATCTGAGTGCACAATCCTGAGTACACTGATGCTTCTGCCACATCAATGCCACACTCAGGTCTTCCTCATAGAAGATCAGGTTTCCTTTCACAAGCTGCCGATACGCCAGTTTCCCCAGTTTGACAATCATGTCTTCATCTTTCACTCTCTTCTCATAGTCCTTCTCATGTTTGATGCTGGTCTGAAGGATCAGGAAGTGTGTGTACATTTGAGTGAGAGTCTTGGGAATCTCTCAGTCTCTGCTTCACTCAACATCTTCTCCAGAACAGTGGCTGAGATCCAGCAGAAAACTGGGATGTGACACATAATAAAGAGGCTCCTTGATGACTTCAGGTGTGAGATGATCCTGTCGGCCAGACTCGGATCACTGATTCTCTTCCTGAAGTATTCCTCCTTCTGTGGGTCACTGAAGCCTCGTACCTCTGTCACTCGATGGACACACTCAGAGGGGACGAGATCAGCTGCTGCGGGTCTGGAGGTGATCCAGATGAGAGCCGAGGAAGCAGATTCCCGCAATGAGGTTCGTCAGCAGCTCGTCCCACTGAGGCTGATTCAGTCACATCACACAACCTCACATCGCTCTGAAAATCCAGAGACAGACGACACTCATCCAGACCATCAAAGATGAACAACACTTTATACTGATCACTGGATATTTCCATTTCTTTGGTTTCAGGAAAAAGACATGAAGAAGATCTGAAAGACTGAGTGTTTTGTCCTTCATCAAGTTGAGCTCTCTGAAAGGAAGTGGAAATATGAGCTGGACGTCCTGATTCTGTTTCCCTTCAGCCCAGTCCAGGATGAACTTCTGCACAGAGACTGTTTTTCCAATGCCAGCGACTCCTTTGTCAGCACAGTTCTGATGGGTTTGTCTTGTCCAGGTAAAGGTCTAAAGATGTCACTGCATTTGATCGCTGTGTCCTCTGTTTCTGCTCTCCTGGACTGTGTCTCAATCTGTCTCACCTCATGCTCATTATTGATCTCTCCACTTTCACTCTCTGTGATGTAGAGCTCTGTGTAGATCTCATTCAGGAGTGTTGGGTTTCCCTGCTTTGATATTCCTTCACACAAACACTCAAACTTCTTCCTCAGATTTGATCTCAGTGTGTCGAGGACTTCAGCAGGTTTAGAGTCATGGCTGTGAGATTAAAATACCACATTATTACACAAGTTAGAGAAGTAAATAGCCATAGATCACAGAATGGATGATTTGTGTGCTGTATTATGGGACACAGAACATCATACGGTTTCTGAAATGTGTCAATCATTAATCATGTGTTTTGAGTGATGTGTGATGTCATCGCAGCTCCTAAAATTAAACCACAACAAAAGTCCCACATTTTACCTGAAACCAGGACACATGCTTTCATTAAAGTCTTGTGGTTGAATCTCAGGCGTGAACACAGTTTTGTTTTGAACTGGTCTGGATTGAAGATTTGCCCTTAAATCAGAATGAAGAGGGTAAAGAATCAGACACACTGATATTGATGTAATTGTGTCATTAACTGAGTAACAGACCAACAGCTTTTACAGTGTGTGAATGTATTAACAATACAATACATAGAGCTTTACACAAGAGCACAATGATCATCATTAATAGACTGAAACGCACAGGATCTGAACTCATTACACTGCTGTTTATTAATAACAACTTCATAAAGATCAAATACTGTAAGCATAACTGTTATAGAGATGATATACCTGAGATCAGGCCGTTTGTCTCCACTCTTAAACTTCACTGGTGGCAGAACCATAGAGCGGTCACTCTTCATAGACACACAGCTGGACTCTGGTCTTGATCTCTTCTGCTGGACTGAACTGGTTTTAAAACTAAGTAAAATAAAAAGCATACTTGTACATGTTGTGCATTTTACAGGAAACTTCTGTCTTAGGAAAGATCACATGACTCTTTTCAATGGCATAATGGAGGACGGAGGCTCACAGAATTAATTATCTGTCCAGCGCTGAAGTTCCCCTTTAAGAGAGCAATGTTTAGCTGAGCTTTACAGATAAACCACATGACTGTACTCTAGTAACAGAGATCTTGCTGTGAAACATCCTGATCTGACAGACATAGCATGACCAGATTTCTTGTGGTGGAATACGGGGCGGGATGAACAGCGCCCCAATCTCCTCGTTAAATGTACACACACTTCTTTGACATCTTGCGTCTGACTTGATCTCCTCCGCGCGCTCTCTTCACTAGGCAAGTTAATCGATAACGAATTGTGTTTGGATGGTAAATTTGTTCTCCAAAATATACTGTGATGAGATTGGCTGCATTTGATTAGGCTATTCTCACATGACAGAAGACTGCTACTCGCCATTTTAGTAAAGAAGAAATATGGGACAAAACATGATTTTTCGTAAAAGTCGGGCAACACATAAAAAAGAGCTGAAATATGGGACAGTGAACAGGACGTCTGGGTCCCTAACAGACACCGTGTAGTTTAACAAATCTGAACCAGCCCTTTAAAAAATATACTCCATGAAGCTGGAAATTGTTTTTTACTCCATTTTTACATTGCTTACATTTCTCAGCTTACATTTTCTTGATATCATTTCTAGTATTAGATTGACTGACTGATTGATACATTTAGCGTCTAATTAAAAAAATATATATTTAAATACTATAAGCATAACTGTTATAGAGATGATATACCTGAGATCAGGCCGTTTGTCTCCACTCTTAAACACTGGTGGCTGATACATAGACCAGTCACTCTTCATAGACACACAGCTGGACTCTGGGTTTGAGCTCTTCTGCTGGACTGAACTGGAACAGAGAACAGATTCAGTTTAATCCTTTAGATTACTGGGGTCATTCTTTATGTGTGTGTGTGTGTGTGTGTGTGTGTGTGTGTGTGTGTGTGTGTGTGTGTGATCGTTATCTGTGATGGAACACAATATTGATCAGTGTGTGTTGAAAGCACCTGCGTCCTGGAGAGAAATCTCCATCTGTGGATCCTTGTGAATTACCCATGATGAAGCTGCAGGAGAATCTGATGAGTTTGAGCTCCTCCACTGACTCTGAATGAACAAACATCACACACTAAATTAAATGATTACATTAAACATCCTTCATCATTTATCTGCACACATCTGGAGTGTGTGAGGAAAGGATCACGTGACTGTGAACTCAAGCTCAGTCACTCATGTTTACACATCTGCTGTTAAACCTCTGAAGAATCACACACACATCACCAAACACAAAAGAAACCCTTCATTAAAGATTTCATATCAAACAATCCCTCAAAATGCCCTCCAGAGATTGATATTATTATGAGGAAGTCACACACATGAACACTCACCTCGATCAAACTTTCACAAGATACAGCTTCTCAATCCTCCAGCTTTAACATCAGAAACACACACGGACATTCCTGATTAAACTCTGACAAACGCTTCTATTAAACACTTTGAGCCTCTGTAACAAATACTGTAGTACTGGCAGTTTTCCATCTTGAAATGGCGGCAGAACTTTTACTTTCACTTCAGAGTGAACAGACACGCGCGTTCACGAGAGCTTCTTCTTCTTCTTCTAATGGCGGTTGGCAAACCCACTTAAAGGTGCATTTCCGCCTCCTGCTGGACCAGAGACTGGAGCAAGAGCGAGATCAGTGACAACCAACTGAACCTTAAATCCTATTCATTAATCCGATAGTTGTCCAATAATTCCTCAGTGCCTGATAGACTTTATACTGTGCTGAGGCATTCTTTACTGTTGTCTCAAGTGTCACACTTTCAATATTCAATACCGTCGTACCTCAACACAGATCAAACGAGCACGAAACCAAACACGTTATTAACATAAAAACACTATAACAACTAATAAAGCTCATTATCTGCTTTACACTCAGTTTGCAATTGTACAAAAACGTTCAAAAAACAGGGACATCGTTTTTTTGTATTTTCCCTGAGGCAACCAAAATCGGGGACTGTCTGGACATCCTAAGCTAAGATACCTTTTAAAATTCAGCACATTAGCGCAAATATATGCCATGATATTAAAAAGTTGATTGGGTTCTCCTATAATTGGGCCTATTCTGTGCTACACTCATAGGCTATTTGTATAGCGCAGTAGCACTATAGCAGATGCGGCTTTAACACAGACTCTGTGGTGCGCAAATAACAGCCTGTAACTGCGATCTACAAAGCAAACAGCATTTCACTTGCACGCTTAAGTAATAGACAGGAAATTAGAATAAACACATACAAATAGATGTACATAATAAACACATAGAATAAACACATAAAAACTTCCGTGTGGTAGCCTATAGCTCGTCAGATAAATCTGCGTTGGTTTGATGATATTCTTTGTGTTATTTTTGGCGCTTCTGACTGAAGTCCGTAGTACGGATGTGGACCGTATCTGCAAGACGACAGTCAAGCGAGACCCAACGTTCACTTGGCGCTGTCGTCAAACGGACCTAGAACGGACCTGTGCTGTAACGGACGTAGCATCACAAAATGCTGCAGTTTTTAAACACTGATAATATCGCTCAGCTTAATGATGACAACGCATTTATCTCACGCTCTAGATAGAAGAAACAAAATATGCAGACAGGTAGGGGGAGAGCGGGGATGGTTAAACACGGGTCAGTTGGAACAACTCCAATCTGTCCAACCAGGAACCAGTTACAAATCACCTAATTCACTTCACACATGCTAAATTTAGCCCTTATTCCACATGTGATAAAGTAGAGTTCTGTGGCAGACATAGCAGATGTTAAAGTGAACAAAACAAAACAATTTTGAGGTAAGAAAGTAACTTTGTTCTTCTTTTTATTTTTGTTATGGGAATTTCTGTTTTGTAGTTAAACTCATCAAATTTAAATGATGTTTATTGTGTGTCTGTGTAGATATTTTTCATGCAAGTTGTTAGTGCTAATGTTTTAGTTGTTAGCTGTAAGGTGAGCTAGTTCATGGCTACATGACTCGGGGTTAGTTCTAACAATAATGACATGTTAGTTCAATTAATTATGGTCAATTACTAAGACTGAGACACACACACACACACACACACACACACACACACACACACACACACACACACACACACGTTTGAGTATTCAATTTCAATATTTTACTATGGCCAATACTATGACTGACTGTAACAAACATGCTTACTCACAATTTTTGTGTTCAAGTTCAATTTATTATGGTCAATTACGATGACTGATGACTGGTCAGTGTTGAATAAAAAGCTTTCAAAATATTTTTTTATCATAATCCTTATTTCATAATGTTACATCTCACCCCAGGGTGTGTTACAACTGACCCAGACTATGGGGTGAATTGTAACATTTCACTCCTCGTGTTTGAAACTAAACCATGCATTTTCTGTTTGTGTTGCAAAGATAATAGCCATCTCATTTAATAGCAGACACTTGTGACTAGTTTCAATCACATTTTGAACACACTGGCTTAAAAGTATTCTAAGATATAGACAGAAATGTCAAAAATGTTACAACCATCCCCGGTCTCCCCTAACCATGTTGTTTTGAAAATGTTTATTCCACGGAGTTCTTCACACAGTTTGAGAAAGTATTTGGATGTGGTCCACATCAGGTAGTCTCTGTCAAAACAGTGTTGGCTCAAATCCGTTTTGCAGATATGGGCCAGAGCAGTTTTTAGCCCTTGTTTAAATGCAGTCGGCTCAGATATGTAGGGGAGAGCAGGGGCGAAAGGACCACTTTTCAGAAAAACCTCATTTTAAAAGATAATGTTTTAGACAGAGATATATATTTTCTGTGGTCAATAACTCTCAAGTGTGGTCTATCAGTAGCAGGTGGTATTTTGTACATATGCAGAACGACTACAGTATAATTTCACTTTAAACATAAGATGCACATTGTTACTGTTGACCCCATCAGCTGGGACGAAAGTAACACAACAATATAAGTTAGATTGTTTTGTGCTACTCTTGTTTTTATTAAACATATCTGACTATGACCTTGTTAATATGAAACTTTATCCTTTATCTTTGCAAAATATTATTAAATTACATTTTCATTTTAAATTTAAATATAACCCGAGAGTACAAACTTGAAATGTTTAGAATATTTGTTTATTTTCAATGTCAATCGATTAGATTTTTTTTTCTTCAACAGTATGAACAATATGAAAATTAAATTAGCATAATATGCATTTTTATATATAATAGTGTTACTTTCGTCCTGACAGGAAGTCCTGACATTTAAACACAATTTACGTTTACACTGAAAAACTCTGAAAAGACAAACCTTCAGGGTGTGAAACAGCAATAAATAATCTGTAGATTGATCGTTGCTGTGACACATGAAATGAGAAACACAACTTGTAATTAGAAAAAAAAGTACCGCTTCATTAATTTACTTGCCGTACTCAAAAACTGCATTTCGGACCTAACCGCGGGAAACGATGAGGAAATCACGTGATTTTTGGCAGATCCATCAAGGGTTGCTGAACGTGCTGTCATAGCTTGAAACGCAAATGTAGTCCGAGCTCTGAGAACATGGCTTTGTTACTTTCGCCCGGTTCTCCCCTATCACAGATTCGGGCCACACCAGTGTAGCCTCTGTGAAAACAGTATCGGCTCAGATTCATATTGCACATCTGGACCAAATCAGTGCCAGACACAGCTAATGTCTTTGGGTTTCCTATGGGAAAAGTGATCTGGGCCAGATCTGTAAAATGATATAAATACTGAACTGATGGCAGTGTGAATGTTTAAGCTGAAACCTCTATCTGGCACGGATCTGGTTCATAATCAGAAAACGCTCTCTAAGATAGAAACGGAGGCGAGGGGCTTCAAACGGATCCGGGCCGAATGTAATTGCTATCTGGGAAGTGTAAGCAAAACTCCCGTATCTGATATTTCACAGGGGGTTATTATCAGCGTCGATCCCACGCACACATGGGGTAGTTTGCAAACACTCCACTACAAACGGGCGCATTACTGAACAGAAAATAAACATTGCATAGAGCAACAGAAATATTATACGCATACATGCGATGTTCATACAGCTCGCGCTTCCACGGACTGAATTTCCTCTACTGAGGACAATAAAGAATAAATCAAATCAAATCAAACTGTGTGACTGTTTGATGTTTGACCGCCTGTGTGCAGATCACACTCATCCTTTGCACACGATGCAGATAATGCCGTCGACTCAGACTCAGGATTGCTTTGAATCGAGACTTGTGACTCTTTCTCAGTCTCTGTTTCTTCTGAGAATCTGTCCATCGCCGGTTTTCCCCTGATCGGATCTCGGAGCTCCTCTTGACAGCTTTCTTGCTCCAGTTCTCATGGTTTCTGATTCTCACACGTCATCCATCATCAGTGGCCGCACATGTTTGGCAGCTCTGTCTCATGTTAGGAAGTAAGGCTAATTCAGGGCAGTTTGAGTAACAGTCAATCAGCACTAAATAATGATGGCCTTTCAGATGAAGAGATCCATTCCCACTTTCTCCCAGGCTGATGTTGGTCAGTCCAGGATTATCATTGGCTCTTTGATCTGCGTCTGAATCTCTGACATGTCTCCCGTCTCCCCAGATGTTCAATGTCTCTGTTAACTCCAGGCCAGAAGACTGTGTCTCGCTCTCCTCTTACATTTCTCCACACCGAGACGAGCTTCATGGATTCTGTGTCGTGTCTCGCCTCCAGCTTTGTGGAATGACGAGTCTGTTTCGTTCTGGAGAATTTCATCCACAGCTCTTAGATCACGATATTTTGGAGAGGATCCGTCGGCCTTCCATCATTCCTGTTATCGATGTCATCTTGCGATCCCGTGTGTTTTGGTCTCCTCTGCTCTTTGCTCTGGCTTTGCATCTGACACAGGAAACGCAGTAACACCATGTTCACATGTATCTCCACATCTCCTTCTGTTGTGCTCGCTCTACTTCCTGTGCTGCTCGTGAGGGCGTCTGCCAGCACTAAGGCCCAATCACAATTCTGTTTAATACCCCTTCCCTAAAATAGACCGGTGGAGCCGCTTTCCATCGGGACAAACTGTTCTCTCTGTTTATTAACCGTTCCATTCAGTGCCGATCCGATCCGGCCGGTGCGGATATGGTTGAGTTTTCTACTGTGGTGCTGCGATAACGAAATGAAGCACAAGCGAGTCAGGTGTTGCCTTGGTAACGCAAGAGCACAGACGATCAGTGATGTAAAGAGCGACAGCGTTCTGAAGGACGACCAGATATTAAAGTTTGTTGGGAAGCTTAAAATGGGAAGATTTTCAGTTTAAAGTAGTTTGAAGTTTAAAGTGTGATGTGTTTGTCAATAGTCTATTTGAAAACAGCCATGTGGTTGCTAGGGTACTTAGGTGGTTGCTATGTGGTTGCTAGGGTACTCAGGTGGTTGCTAAGGTGTTGCTATGCTGTTACTAAGGTGTTCTGGGTGGTTGCTAGGGTAGTCTGAGTGGTTGCTAGGGTCTTGCTATGTGGTTGCTATGGAGTTAGGGGGGTAGCTAGGGTACTTGAGTGGTTGATAGGGGATTGCTATGTGGTTGCTAACATACTCAGGGTGGTTGCTAGGGTGTTGCAAATGTGGTTGCTAGTGTATTCAGGTGGATTCTAGGGTGGTTGCTATGAAATGAAGTACAAACGAGTCAGGTGTTGCCTTGGTAACGCAAGAGCTTACAGACGATCAGTGATGTAAAGAGCGACAGCGTTCTGAAGGACGACCAGATATTAAAGTTTGTCCAGAAATGTTGAAAAAGTTTTAAAAGCTTGAAATGTGAAGATTTTCAGTTTAAAGTAGTTTGAAGTTTAAAGTGTGATGTGTTTGTCAATAGTCTATCTGAAAACAGCCATGTGGTTGCTAGGGTACTTAGGTGGTTGCTATGTGGTTGCTAGGGTACTCAGGTGGTTGCTAAGGTGTTGCTATGCTGTTACTAAGGTGTTCTGGGTGGTTGCTAGGGTACTGTGGGTGGTTGCTATGCAGTTGCTAAGGTACTCAGGGTGGTTGATAGGGTATTCTGAGTGGTTGCTAGGGTGTTGCTATGCGGTTGCTAGTGTATTCAGGTGGATTCTAGGGTGGTTGCTATGCAGTTGCTAGGGTACTTTAGTGGTTGCAAGGGTGTTGCTATGCGGTTGCTAGTGTATTCAGGTGGATTCTAGGGTGGTTGCTATGCAGTTGCTAGTGTACTTTAGTGGTTGCAAGGGTGTTACTATGCGGCTTCTAGGGTACTCAGGTGGATGCTAAGGTGGTTGCTAGGGTACTTGAGTGGTTGCTAGGGTGTTACTATGTGGTTGCTAGGGTACATCAGGTGGATGCTAAGGTGGTTGCTATATGGTTGCTAGGGTACTTGGGGTAGTTACTAAGGTGTTAACATTATTACGATGTCAAGATTACCATGGCAGCTTTACATCGATAATAGGAAATACATTTTGTTTTTGAGGAAAAGTTTTTGATTAATTTCTGTTGTAAAAACGGATTAGTTATTTAATTTGGTGCCATTTAAACAGAGGTGGGTAGAGTAGACAAAATCTGTACTCAAGTAAAAGTAAAAGTATTTACAGAAATATTTACTCAAGTAAAAGTAAAAGTAACAATCATAATAGTTACTTGAGTAAGAGTAAGAAAGTATTCGATGAAAAAACTACTCAAGTAGTTAGTTACTAGTTACTTACGATCTGATTGATAAGATCGAAAACCCTGATTTTCAGACTACTTGGAGAGCTTTCACACACCTCTCCTTGAAAGTCTCATTGTTCTGCTTATATATGTAAAACCTATTGAAGTGAAGCAGCCTATCTCAGTACTGTGATGGGTACATTAACATCACATTTGCATGTGTCACATTGTTTCATTTGCAATGAAATCTTAAACACACCCAGATGTTTTTTTAACAGTTAACTCTTTATTTTCTCGTTCACAACACAAACGTATCAGCATCTGCCTTTAAACAAGCTAACAGAGAAGAAAAGAGAAGGTGTGTGTGTGTGTTTGTTATTTTTGTGTATGAACTTGTTTATCTGTATTTGCGTTTCAGTATGTAAATGTTTATTTGGTCAGGTTATTTCTTTAACAACCCATTTTACAGAAATTTACTGTTGAACTTCAACAGTAATTGGCTTTCAAGAAATTTGCAATGCAGTCTCGATCTTTTAGCAGTGAGCAAGAGTCCCGCATGACTAAAAAGTCTCTCACAGGCTGCAGATGCTGGGATGGCTGTGTTTACTTTTAGAAAACTTCTTGACTTGTGGAAAGGAGTGTAACAGATCCATACCTCCAGTTGATGGACATGAAAGGTACCTCTCCAGCTCTCCTGTTTCTGAGTGTCCCGTTTTCATGGATCCACAGAAGTCCTCTTCATCTGAAGGACTGCTGTAGCAGAGGGCATCATTTTCCGTGGTGATCTCCAGTTGATCTTTTATGTAGTCTAGTCCTGTGCCAAGACAGATTTATACATTTTACCTGCATAATCCAACATTTTACAATATATTCCTATAATTTCACGTTATTCACACAACCAGTCCCAACCTTATTACTTATTAAACTCACCACTAATAAAACAAACAGAGGGCAGGTTTTCTCTCAAGGTCAAATAAATAACATTTGAATTGACAGAATTGAGATGCATTACCTGTTGTCAAGATGCTCTGGTCTGTTGTCCAGGCAGTTCTGAATTTTGGAAGCAGTATAGCTGCAGCAATAAGCTCTGGCTCCTTCATGACCTCTCCAAAGCGTTTGAGGATTCCTCCTTGTAGGGCCTTAAGGAGGGGTTGACAGACTTTACAGGTTGACTCCAGCTTCTTCAGCTTTTCCAGCAGTTGATGAAGTGTTGGCAGCAGAAACCCATATGAACTGATGATTCACCTTGGTGTAGGTTGAGGGCCATTGCCAATGGCTTCATTACAATAGCGTACTCAGCCAAAAATCCCAATTCAGCTGTATTGAGCCATAAAACACAAAAAGGTTATTAATAATAATAATAATGATGATAATAAATGTAGATCAGCTTTGTCATAATATACAACTTACATTTTTATCTTTAATGCTGTGCATACGTTTCGGATAGCTTGTTCTCCTTGTTCCCTCTGGATACGCGTACCAACCTTTCTACGGCAAGAAACAGAGAGTTCCAGCGGGTCTGATTGGGTCGCAGAAACTGCAGTTTGCACTCACGTTCCACAGTTTCAAAAGCCAAAGTTGATCTGCTGGATTTGTTCCACAATGCACTGCATTTTGCAAAAGCTGATCGTGAAAGTCTCTTATATGTATCACTTCCAGCTTCTGCTGCTGAAGCATCAACAGTAGCAACAAGATTAAGTAGATGACAAGCACATTTTTGATGTCTGGGAAGTTGGTATTCCAGGCCGCAGTCCCCATCTAAAATATCAAAAGCTCTTGGTACTCCATCTCTGATCCATTTTCGTCAGATTCATCGTCAAGTATGAAGTCTCCTCCTCCTGTGCATCATCTTCTTTCTCCTCCCCATATATTCGAAAGGCCTTCAGAAAGTTTGAGCCACTATCTGTAGTCGTCCTTGTAATTTTCCCTCTGATTTTGTACTCTTCATGTACTTCCTCTAGAGCTGCAGCAATTACATCGAATGTGTGTGATCCTGTCATCCGTCTGCAAGCCAAGGCTGCTGAACACCTCTCGAAAGATGTACTGTCTATCCAGTGGCAGGTCACCCCCAAGAAACTGCGTTGCCTGGCTGACCAGCAGTCTGCAGTTGTAGCTCACGTACTCAGCATTGTTTAGTTTTTGGACAAGCGCACTCTTCATATTCTCAAATGCATCCTGCACTTTGAGACGCAGTGTTTTTCTTGTCATGACTGTGCACTGAGGTTGTAGGGTTCTATCATTTTCTTAAATGATGGTAATTCCACAATAGAAAATGGCTGATTTCCTTCACAGACAAAATTTATCAGCAGCTTGTCTATCACTCCCTGTGTTACTTTCGTTGCAGGGCTTGAAAAGGCACTCATGATCTTTGGATTCTTTTTTGAATGAGGTTCATCAACCGTGACTGAGTCTGATCCTCGTTTTCTTGACTTGATTAGTTCTTCATAAACCTTCAGCTTGTTTGGGTGAATTCTCTGATGTAATAATATATACATATTAGGTTACATTTGGTTTTATGATCATTTACATTATCACATGAATTCCCAATTAATTGGTAATTATGTATCCACAGGCACTTTGCATAAATAGTATATTATTTTGAATTAAATATTTGTGTGTGTGTGTGTAAAGTATATATGAAGAGTTCATTTGCAAAAAAAAACTAAACATTTTTATCAAGCTCCTATGTTTAGGTTCAGTAAATTCACTTTTATGTCATTAAAGTGCAATTACTGAACATAATATTTGATAATTTCAGATGGCACGCCTTTTTTTCCAAAACAACTCTTCATAAATAGGCTATATATATATATATATATATATATATATATATGTGTGTGTGTGTGATTAATGGTTAAACAGTGTAAATGAATGGTGTTCTAGGCACAGATTTGTGTATAAATGCAAGACGTCACATTAGGCTATTTAAATTTGTTTAGTTTTGTGAAAAAAAGCATATGAAAATGTGCAAATATGAACATTTGTTCATGAACGTGTGTTGTTTCGAGGGTTCACAAGAGTTGTAATTGCTTGCACAAGAGCGCATATCAAGAAAAACACTCGGACAGTGTGCGAAATAGTATTAGAATAAGGTAAAAGTGCCCATAGTTAACAAATTACCATTATTAGTGTTCAAATATAGGCATGGCATCATTGTGACACTTACCGCTACATGTTTTCAAGTTGGAACTGGAATTCCTGTATGCTGAGATCTCCGATGGTGGTTTGGTGCACACAGCATACATCTCATTATGTAACTATTTGTTTTAACATCTTTGAGTGAAAACATGGACTGAACTTGAGGCCACGGGTGTTCTGCCTCCCGTGCCTCACACACACCTTCCACTGCTTCGGCCATCATTTTCCGACTAAAAGCGCACGGGGTGATGCGTAGCCATCTCTCGCGAAGCAGCCTCTCCAACGTCTCGCGAGACTTGCGAACAAATCAATTTTTATTGAAATTAATTATTACCATTTTTCACTAGCGGAGGAACGCCAACGAATGTAGCGAAGTAAAAGTTTTAAAAAATCACTAGAAATGTACTTGAGTAAGAGTAAAAGTACCCATCTTTAAATATACTCTAAAAGTACTAGTTACCCAAAAAATTTACACAAGTAATTGTAACGAAGTAAATGTAATTCGTTACTACCCACCTCTGCATTTAAACAACACCATCTTCAATCAAAACAGAAAACCCCCAGTGTGTTCCGGACCCCATCCGCACGACAGCAGCTTCTGGTGGCCCGAGAACGCAAACCATGAAATAGGTTTGAAATAGTTTTGAAACTATACCATCATCATCCCCGCACAAATCCATGAAAATCTGTTGCTAGCATGTTTTACCACATTGTTAGCATTAATTACCATGTTTCTAGCCATTTGTACCATGTTACCACTTAAAATGTGAAGATTTTCAGTTTAAAGTAGTTTGAAATTTAAAGTGTGATGTGTTTGTCAATATTCTATTAGAAAACAGCCATGTGGTTTGTTGTTAGGGTACTTAGGTGGTTGCTATGCGGTTGCTATGGTACTCAGGTGGTTGCTAAGGTATTACTATGTGGTTGCTAGGGTACTCAGGTTGTTGCTAGCATGGTTGCTAAGGTACTTGGAGTGGTTGCAAAGGTCTTGCTATGCTGTTACTAAGGTGTTCTGGGTGGTTGCTAGGGTACTGTGGGTGGTCGCTATGCAGTTGCTAAGATACTCAGGGTGGTTGCTAGGGTAGTCTGAGTGGTTGCTAGGGTCTTGCTATGTGGTTGCTATGGAGTTAGGGGGGTAGCTAGGGTACTTGATAGGGGATTGCTATGTGGTTGCTAACATACTCAGGGTGGTTTCTAGGGTGTTGCTATGCGGTTGCTAGTGTATTCAGGTGGATTCTAGGGTGGTTGCTATGCAGTTGCTAGGGTACTTTAGTGGTTGCAAGGGTGTTACTATGCAGCTTCTAGGGTACTCAGGTGGATGCTAAGGTGGTTGCTAGGGTGCTTAAGTGGTTGCTAGGGTGTTACTATGCGGTTGCTAGGGTACATCAGGTGGATGCTAAAGTGGTTGCTATATGGTTGCTAGGGTACTTGGGGTAGTTACTAAGGTCTTTCTACGTAGTTTAAACTTCTACTAACTGTAATTAGGTGGTTGCTATGCGGTTGCTATGGTACTCAGGTGATTGCTAAGGAGTTGCTATGCTGTTACTAAGGTGTTCTGGGTGGTTGCTAGGGTACTGTGGGTGGTTGCTATGCAGTAGCTAAGGTACTCACGGTGGTTGCTAGGGTAGTCTGAGTGGTTGCTAGGGTCTTGCTATGTGGTTGCTATGGAGGTTGCGTGATTGATAACATACTCAGGGTGGTTGCTAAGGTGTTGCTATGCGGTTGCTTGTGTATTCAGGTGGATTCTAGGTTGTTTGCTATGCAGTTGCTAGGGTTCTTTAGTGGTTGCTAGGGTGTTACTATGGGGTTTCTAGGGTACTCAGGTGGATGCTAAGGTGGTTGCTAGGGTACTTGAGTGGTTGCTAGGGTGTTACTATGCGGTTTCTAGGGTACATCAGGTGGTTGCTAGGGTACTTGGGGTAGTTACTAAGGTCTTGCTACGTAGTTTAAACTTCTACTAACTTTTACCCCTCACCCCTACCACTGCAGCCAAAAGAGAATTGAGACACCTTCACATGACAAAGGGGTAGAAATTCCGCTACGCCGAAAACGGTCCGGTCACGTCTTCACAACGTCACTGTCTGTGTGTGTGTGTGTGTGTGTGTGTGTGTGTCACCTGTGCTCAGGCCCGGCCAGCGGTTCTGCAGTGAGTCTGTGGGCGAGTCCATTGGACAGTGAGGGGAGGGCTTACGGGGTGGTAGAGGTGTGGTCAGAGTGGGCGGAGCCTGTTTGTGGGTCAGTGAACCCAAAGCTCCAAACACAGAGTTCAGCTGACCTGAGATCAGCTGCAGAGAGTCGCCAACTGCTGCACCTTCACTGGAACTGACAGACGATCAGACACTCCACATTGGAACAGTCAATGCTGATACTTTAACACATAATAAAACACACTCACAGGCTCTGATTCAGAAGAGATTCACAGGTGGAACTGACCCATTGTTTAGCAATAGTCTCTGTGCACAGCCGGTCTTGTGCTCTCACAGGTTCAGGAAACTGTCCTCTGTAAAATACACAAATCCCACTGAACGACACGGATCTGATGAACTCGGCACGGCGTGTGTGTAGACTGTCCGATGATGACACCTATTGAATCTCAGGCTACGACACACGTTAGTAT
>CM040911.1:48839485-48944485 GCA_023029165.1 Gobiocypris rarus
TTTAAAAAAACTGAGGTGAGGACTCATGTGCAAAAAGGAGTAACTTTATTAAACAAAAGAAACAAACACACCACTAGTGCTCCACAAGACAGGACAGGAACGTCACACTAACCTTCCATGAAACATCTGTGTGTGTAAAATCTGAATAAAATCCATGTTCAAATGTCAAATCACAGCATATCTTAACTAATTAACGACAAGCTCTGTGGTTTAACACAAAATAAACGCTGACACACCAGTAAGACGGTCAGATAAAACACTGTGTGACCCTAGCAATGGATTAACACACATCAATGGGAGGCAACAATGATAAATAAGTGAATAAAAGTGTCCAGTAACACTGACAGGAACTTTACAAGGTGGCAGTGCCAGAGACAAACTTTAGGAATACAAAACTGGGTAACAAAGAAGATTTTAAAACAGCTTTGCCTCCTATTGACCATTCATCTCACTGGAAAACCATCAATCATTAACAAGATAACGGCCCTATTTGAATTCCCAAAAACAGCAGAGTTTATGTTTTAATTTCTGCAATTTACACCGACACAGACTGCGACTGCCAGGCGTTCCCCAATGCCAGCGTCAGAAATGAACTTTTCCATTACGGGCTTCTTGCGATTGATTTCCAGGAGCATTTTATTCATTTATAAGTGCAGTTTTGAATGATTACCTGTGTTGTCATTGGTCAAATACTTCAATGTAACCAATGACTTAAATCAATCAGAATACTATATAGACTGTTAACAAGAACAAAAGCCATCTTTACACTGCAAAGGTGGAACAGAAACTGCATCTGAAATAGCAGAAATTTTCATTTTATCATTTGAGTAACATTAAACCGTCTGTAAATAAACATTTATGCTATTTCAGACGCAGCTTCTGTTCCACCTCTGCAGTGTAAAGATGGCTTTTAAAGACGTCATATTCTGACAACACAGATAAAACAATCTTACAACCATTTATGAATTATTGTAATGCTTTTTATGCATTAGAGAATGAAGACTTCATATGATCTTCCCAGCATGATGAGTAAATTATATTAACTGGAATAAACTGAACAGAAAGGGAGCAGAGAATGTGACTGATCGTGAGGCTGTCCATAACTTGGGTCTAGCGCGAGTTTAAGCCAACTTAAACATTTCTTCTATTACAGAAATATTATCAAACACATTTACATGACTTTTCCAAAACTTTTCCAGGCCTGGAAATTGCTATTTTAAAACTCCATGACTAAACTTCGTAACCTGACGTAACTTTGACTGAATGGGAACTCATTTTATTGGAAACCAATTAAAACCAGTATCATAATTAGTCTCATTTGATTTACCTTCTTCCACCAATCAAAACTATTCATAAAATAATGATGAAATAGAAAAATAACTGTATGCCAACACTTTTATATGACCAAATAAATAAATATATACCGTAAGCATTGAAATAAGTGATGAAATATGAAGACTATTTAATATTGCTGTTTAATAAAACTATTCAAGTGTAAATCATATCATAATTTGAACTAAAACATACAAAATAATGCAGAATCTATAAATACAGGCCCAATAGGCCCAATATACCCTTTGGCACATGACGTCACTGGAGGGCACAGATGTATTTTCTATATTATTAAAATCTGGATAAAAGTATTTGTTTCATCTTATTGAGCTGAAGAATATGTGTTGGTCCTGTCTGGTTATCTGAGAATAAAAGGATCGAACACTTATTCCTGAGGGATTGGTGCATCTCCTCTGTAACGGACACCAGACTCGGAGAGAGGTTGAACTGAACCACACAGGTATTTATTGAACAGTAGTGTCAGGACTCGGGTTTGATCCTTCTGTTTCTTCCTCCTTTGTGTTTGTTTTTGTCTTTCCACGTGTGTTTGGGCACAGCTGTTGGTGTTTCACAATCAGCGCGTCCGCTCGTTTGCGCTCAGCGGTTTTTCCTTATGGCTTGATTTCTCTGCTCTATCGATCCTTTCTTTCCTTTTGTTCTCTGCCAGTGTGTTCTGGGCTGCTTGCTGTTCACCTGCCCGTTTTCTTCTTGTCTAGTTTTGTTGTTTTATTTGATTTTGTTTTCTGTTTCTCGCTCATATTTTGTCTCTGCCCAGTTGTGTAGCGGTTCCTGTTCCTCTCCAGAATTCCCTGGTCTCGGACGGCTCTCTTACTGCTGACCATCTGGACTGTTACTGACGCTGGAGTTTGGATTTCTCTGGGTTAGCGTTTGCCTTTCCGGACTGCTTTCTGCTGTGAACACCTGCCTGTTTCTGATCCTGTTTCTGATCGTGAGTTGGGATGTCCCTGTTGGTGTTGTTTGCTCCTCGTCTGACTATCCTGCTTGTCTGACACTGATTCCCACCTCATGATTTGGATTTGATTGCCATGGATTCTGACCTCCTGCCTGCCTGGCCATTCTCTTCAGTTCGGAGCTGTTCTGGAGTCTTTATTATTGTTTCAATAAATTGAAGTTAAGCATTCTTCTGCTTTTGGGTCCTCCTTCCTCAGATCGTCACAAGCAGTGAAATGTTCAAGAGGAGTTCATCTATTAGATATTTTAAATAACCAACAACAGCGTTTCATGATTTGTAAGCGGTTTGCAAAGAGTACGTTTGAGCCGCGTCTCAATGTATATTATATTATGTATTTTAAGTGTTGTTGTATAAAACTACATGATTAATTGCTTTTGATACTTTATTTGAACCAAATATTATTGCCCCATTGTTATTATATTTGTATTTTAAGTCATTTTAAAGGCCATTGTTTGCTTAGGTCTATTTTTCTTACCATAAAAAAATAACTTGATTAATCGTCAAAATAATCGACCGAATACTTGATTACTAAAATAATCGTTAGTAACAGCTCTAAATGTAACAATAGTTTGATTCTCCTATTCCATTTAGTTACTTTATGAATAAATTAAATAATAAACTTTACAGTGTGACGCTCAGGTGACGCTCATTTGCAGTCACGCCACCGGCCTCGCACCGTTCTCTCTCACGGCTCTCTCCGCCCTGCTCGTCACACACAGAGACTCAGTTTCATGTCAGAGTCACGTATGATCTTACCTCAGTGTCTCCAGTTTACAGTGAGGATTCTCCAGTACAGCAGAGAGCAGCTTCACTCCTGAGTCTCTAGATTATTCCCAGACAGATCCAGATCTCTAAGGTGTGAGGGGTTTGATCTCAGAGCTGAAGCCAGAGCAGCACAACCTTCATCTGTGACACCACACCAACTCAACCTGTAGAGAACAATGACACACATTAAGTCTATCTCCAAAGCTAAACATGACCACTTAAACAAAATAAATAAATAACAATGCTGTCAATATGAAATATATATAAATACTCATTAGTTCACGCTGTTAAAATACATCAGTTAGGATTAGAGGAGAGAATATACAGTTTGTACAGTATAAAAACATTATTTCTGTGGAAAGACCCATAAAACATGGAAACCCAATGTGTGTGTGTGAGTGTGTGAGAGTGTGTATGTGTGTGAGTGTGTGTGTGTGTGTGTTTGTGCTTTGTAAACATTTTAACGAACTCTTAATACTAATGTAATTAATGTCTAATAAAGGCTGTATTCAGGCCTGTGTATTAAAGCACTTGATGACATTTTTCTATTTTCCGTGACCTAAAGTGAGAACTATTTATGGTAAATAAGTTGTTAAAGCATCATCTAACTCTTTCCATATGAGCTAATTAAACAATAACACTTTGTAGCCTAATTAGGAAAGGTGTTTAATAGGCCAGTGGTTCACAAACGTTTTAAAGTGGAGTTCCCCTAAGGCATTTACCCCTCTCTTCCACTCTCACCTTTTCCATTAGAGAACAATATTTGACCCTAACTTTTGACTTTCCAGTGCATTATTTACCTTTATTACATGTAATAATATTTTAAATAAAAGCAAAATCAATACATAAATATGCAATGATGATAAAAACAGTGATTGTTTGAAATATGAAACTAAAGCCTCCAGCAGGTGGCGGTAAGTCACTGTCTTAGTCGCGAGTCATTCTTTCAATAACGGCGAGCAGCTGTATTTGTGAATGAATCACTGAATCAATGACTCACCAGCGATTCGTTCAGAGCCGCAGATTCGTTAATGAAACACTGCTGTGTGTTGTAGTTCTGCTGTGGCGTTCAGAGGAACTATTATTGAGTTGCAGAATAGAGCAAATACACACAATACTGTTTAAAATGAGCATCACTTAATATTACCCTTTTGTTTGTTGAACTGTTGTATAAAATCCAAGTCACGTTTGCAATCGTGTGGATATGGATTTGCAGTCTTGCTCGTATAATATATTATCAACAATAAAAACAACTCTCAAAGGGTTTGTGTTCGAGTCTTAAATCCAAGAAAGTTTGAAAGTTGGAGAGGCTCAGACTCCATATCTATCTATCTATCTATCTATCTATCTATCTATCTATCTATCTATCTATCTATCTATCTATCTATCTATCTATCTACACACACACGCACACACAGAATACAATTCAATACACGGCAGCCACCTGAAGTGTGTGTGTGTGTGTGTGTGTGTTCACTTCAGTTCGGCTCAAAGAGCTCAGAGTCCAATTCACAAATCCCCAAAGAGAAATGGAAAAGTTAAACTCCGTCCATCATGAGTTCACAGAAGGAAGTCTATGAATCCCTTCTCAGGAAAATTCACGAGTCACAGTTCATGAATGACAACTATATGATTTACCAGTTCAGATCCGATCCCTCACTGACAGAAAACATAAGTTTGCTTCCCAGTGTTCAGCAGAAAGAGAGGAAATAGTGTCCTTCAGCACTCTTAGTTGGTGGCCGAGGCACTGAATGATGTCCAGTGGATGGCAGGGTAATGTCTCTTCACTCAATAACCCTCAGCGATTGTCCCGCGATCCCGGCGGCGACAGCTCGATGGTCGCAATCTCAGCTGATGGAGGCGTATTGAGAAGACGAACAACACACGGCCCTATCCGACATCTCAGCCCACCCTATTCCCACCATCAGGAGCAGCATTCCTGCTTCAAGTTCGCTTGAACAAATTAAACAAAACTGTATTTGAACACAAAGAAAACACAGGAGTGCCTACGGCAAACCTCTTGCACACACACACACTTTCTCACACTCTCACACACACACACACACACACACACACACACACACACACACACACACACACACACACACACACACACACACACACACACACAGGAGAGGAGAACGCCTCAGCCACTGTTCATCCGGGAGTTTGAAGTGGAGAGGGTGAGCAACTTTAAATACTTGGGTGTCCATATCAGTGAGGACCTCAAATGGACACCTCACATCACGCAGCTGGTCAGGAAGGCTCAACAGCGGCTGTATTTTCTGAGGAGGCTGAGGAAGTTTGGCATGTCGCCCAAGATCCTCAGCAACTTCTACAGCAGCACCATTGAGAGTGTCCTGACCAGCTGCATCACTGTGTGGTACGGCAGCACTTCTATCATGGACATAACGCCTGCAGAGAGTGGTGAAGACTGCGCAGAAGATCACCAGGACTCCACAACCCTCTATTTTAAAACTCCATGACTCGAAACCGTAACCTGACGTAACTTTGACTGAATGGGAACTCATTTTATTGGAAACCAATTAAAACCAGTATCATAATTAGTCTCATTTGATTTACCTTCTTCCACCAATCAAAACTATTCATAAAATAATGATGAAATAGAGAAAATAACTGTATGCCAAAACTTTTATATGACCTAATAAATAAATATATACCGTAAGCATTGAAATAAATGATGAAATATGAAGACTATTTAATATTGCTGTTTAATAAAACTATTCAAGTGTAAATCATATCATAATTTGAACTAAAACATACAAAATAATGCAGAATCTATAAATACAGGCCCAATAGGCCCAATGTACCTTTGGCACATGACGTCCACTGGAGGGCACAGATGTATTTTCTATATTATTAAAATCTGGATAAAAGTATTTGTTTCATCTTATTGAGCTGAAGAATATGTGTTGGTCCTGTCTGGTTATCTGAGAATAAAAGGATCGAACACTTATTCCTGAGGGATTGGTGCATCTCCTCTGTAACGGACACCAGACTCGGAGAGAGAGGTTGAACTGAACCACACAGGTATTTATTGAACAGTAGTGTCAGGACTCGGGTTTGATCCTTCTGTTTCTTCCTCCTTTGTGTTTGTTTTTGTCTTTTCCACGTGTGTTTGGGCACAGCTGTTGGTGTTTCACAATCAGCGCGTCCGCCGCTTGCGCTCAGCGGTTTTTCCTTATGGCTTGATTTCTCTGCTCTATCGATCCTTTCTTTCCTTTTGTTCTCTGCCAGTGTGTTCTGGGCTGCTTGCTGTTCACCTGCCCGTTTTCTTCTTGTCTAGTTTTGTTGTTTTATTTGATTTTGTTTTCTGTTTCTCTCATATTTTGTCTCTGCCCAGTTGTGCGGTTCCCTGTTCCTCTCCAGAATTCCCTGGTCTCGGACGGCTCTCTTACTGCTGACCATCTGGACTGTTACTGACGCTGGAGTTTGGATTTCTCTGGGTTAGCGTTTGCCTTTCCGGACTGCTTTCTGCTGTGAACACCTGCCTGTTTCTGATCCTGTTTCTGATCGTGAGTTGGGATGTCCCTGTTGGTTTTGTTTGCTCCTCGTCTGACTATCCTGCTTGTCTGACACTGATTCCCACCTCATGATTTGGATTTGATTGCCATGGATTCTGACCTCCTGCCTGCCTGGCCATTCTCTTCAGTTCGGAGCTGTTCTGGAGTCTTTATTATTGTTTCAATAAATTGAAGTTAAGCATTCTTCTGCTTTTGGGTCCTCCTTCCTCAGATCGTCACAAGCAGTGAAATGTTCAAGAGGAGTTCATCTATTAGATATTTTAAATAACCAACAACAGCGTTTCATGCTTTGTAAGCGGTTGCAAGAGTACGCTTGAGCCGCGTCTCAATGTATATTATATTATGTATTTTAAGTGTTGTTGTATAAAACTACATGATTAATTGCTTTTGATACTTTATTTGAACCAAATATTATTGCCCCATTGTTATTATATTTGTATTTTAAGTCATTTTAAAGGCCATTGTTTGCTTAGGTCTATTTTTCTTACCATAAAAAAATAACTTGATTAATCGTCAAAATAATCGACCAATACTTGATTACCAAAATAATCGTTAGTAACAGCTCTAAATGTAACAATAGTTTGATTCTCCTATTCCATTTAGTTACTTTATGAATAAATTAAATAATAAACTTTACAGTGTGACGCTCAGGTGACGCTCATTTGCAGTCACGCTACCAGCCTCACACCGTTCTCTCACGGCTCTCGCCCGCCCTGCTCGTCACACACAGAGACTCAGTTTCATGTCAGAGTCACGTATGATCTTACCTCAGTGTCTCCAGTTTACAGTGAGGATTCTCCAGTCCAGCAGAGAGCAGCTTCACTCCTGAGTCTCCTAGATTATTCCCAGACAGATCCAGATCTCTCAGGTGTGAGGGGTTTGATCTCAGAGCTGAAGCCAGAGCAGCACAACCTTCATCTGTGACACCACAATAACTCAACCTGTAGAGAACAATGACACACATTAAGACTATCTCCAAAGCTAAACATGACCACTTAAACAAAATAAATAAATAACAATGCTGTCAATATGAAATATATATAAATACTCATTAGTTCACGCTGTTAAAATACATCAGTTAGGATTAGAGGAGAGAATATACAGTTTGTACAGTATAAAAACATTATTTCTGTGGAAAGACCCATAAAACATGGAAACCCAATGTGTGTGTGTGAGTGTGTGAGAGTGTGTATGTGTGTGAGTGTGTGTGTGTGTGTGTGTGTGTTTGTGCTTTCTAAACATTTTAAGGAACTCTTAATACTAATGTAATTAATGTCTAATAAAGGCTGTATTCAGGCCTGTGTATTAAAGCACTTGATGACATTTTTCTATTTTCCGTGACCTAAAGTGAGAACTATTTATGGTTAATAAGTTGTTAAAGCATCATCTAACTCTTTCCATATGAGCTAATTAAACAATAACACTTTGTAGCCTAATTAGGAAAGGTGTTTAATAGGCCAGTGGTTCACAAACGTTTTAAAGTGGAGTTCCCTAAGGCATTTACCCTCTCTTCCACTCTCACCTTTTCCATTAGAGGACAATATTTGACCCTAACTTTTGACTTTCCAGTGCATTATTTACCTTTATTACATGTAATAATATTTTAAATAAAAGCAAAATCAATACATAAATATGCAATGATGATAAAAACAGTGATTGTTTGAAATATTAAACTAAAGCCTCCAGCAGGTGGCGGTAAGTCACTGTCTTAGTCGCGAGTCATTCTTTCAATAACGGCGAGCAGCTGTATTTGTGAATGAATCACTGAATCAATGACTCACCAGCGATTCGTTCAGAGCCGCAGATTCGTTAATGAAACACTGCTGTGTGTTGTAGTTCTGCTGTATGGCGTTCAGAGGAACTATTATTGAGTTGCAGAATAGAGCAAATACAGACAATACTGTTTAAAATGAGCATCACTTAATATTACCCTTTTGTTTGTTGAACTGTTGTATAAAATCCAAGTCACGTTTGCAATCGTGTGGATATGGATTTGCATTCTTGCTCGTATAATATATTATCAACATAAAAACAACTCTCAAAGGGTTTGTGTTCGAGTCTTAAATCCAAGAAAGTTTGAAAGTTGGAGAGGCTCAGACTCCATATCTATCTATCTATCTATCTATCTATCTATCTATCTATCTATCTATCTATCTATCTATCTATCTATCTATCTATCTATCTATCTATCTATCTATCTATCACACACACACACGCACACACAGAATACAATTCAATACACGGCAGCCACCTGAAGTGTGTGTGTGTGTGTGTGTGTGTTCACTTCAGTTCGGCTCAAAGAGCTCAGAGTCCAATTCACAAATCCCCAAAGAGAAATGGAAAAGTTAAACTCCATCCATCATGAGTTCACAGAAGGAAGTCTATGAATCCCTTCTCAGGAAAATTCACTAGTCACAGTTCATGAATGACAACTATATGATTTACCAGTTCAGATCCGATCCCTCACTGACAGAAAACATAAGTTTGCTTCCCAGTGTTCAGCAGAAAGAGAGGGAAATAGTGTCCTTCAGCACTCTTAGTTGGTGGCGAGGCACTGAATGATGTCCAGTGGATGGCAGGGTAATGTCTCTTCACTCAATAACCCTCAGCGATTGTCCCCGCGATCCCGATTTACGACAGCTCGATAGGTCGCAATCTCAGCTGATGGAGGCGTATTGAGAAGACGAACAACACACGGCCCTATCCGACATCTCAGCCCACCCTATTCCCACCATCAGGAGCAGCATTCCCTGCTTCAAGTTCGCTTGAACAAATTAAACAAAACTGTATTTGAACACAAAGAAAACACAGGAGTGCCTACGGCAAACCTCTTGCACACACACACACTTTCTCACATTCTCACACACACACACACACACACACACACACACACACACACACACACACACACACACACACACACACACACAGGAGAGGAGAACGCCTCAGCCACTGTTCATCCGGGAGTTTGAAGTGGAGAGGGTGAGCAACTTTAAATACTTGGGTGTCCATATCAGTGAGGACCTCAAATGGACACCCCACATCACGCAGCTGGTCAGGAAGGCTCAACAGCCGCTGTATTTTCTGAGGAGGCTGAGGAAGTTTGGCATGTCGCCCAAGATCCTCAGCAACTTCTACAGCAGCACCATTGAGAGTGTCCTGACCAGCTGCATCACTGTGTGCGGCAGCACTTCTATCATGGACCGCAAACGCCTGCAGAGAGTGGTGAAGACTGCGCAGAAGATCACTAGGACTCCACTACCCTCTCTGCAGAGCATCGATCACCGCAGAGTCCACAGAAGAGCTGCTTCCATCATTAAAGACCCCTCCCATCCCCAACATGGACTGTTCACACTTCTACCCTCAGGACGGAGGTACGGAAGTGTGAAATGCAGGACTTCCAGAATGAAGAACTCTTTTCCTCTGCCATAAGACTGCTAAACAGCGGATAGGAGTCTATAATCATAACATCACATGAATAATCGTTTGCATACTGCACTACCTCACTTTATACTGCCAGAAGTGCACTACCTCACTTTATACTGCCAGAACTGCACTACCTCACTTTACTACTTTACTCTTTAGTCCTTTCACAATTATTATTATTTTTATATATATTTGCTCTTTTATATTTATATATATTATTTTACTTACTTGTGTGACATTTACTGTGGACGGCAAAGTAAGAATTTCATTGCACAGGGAAACATGCTTTCTGTCTGTACACATGACAACAAACACTTTGAATTGAATTTGAATTGAATTAGAAATAGCACATAGAATGGCAGCTAATGGAGTCTAATTAGGGTGCATATGGCCCAAAAGTGCATTTTCGGTTTTCGGCCAAAGACTTTTATCACGAAACAATACGGCCAAAATGTTGTGATGACGCAAACAGAAACCGCGACCTGCACGTGCTGGTCTAAACCATAGAGGTCTAAACAAGCAACATGTCTGCGTGTGTGGACGTATGTGGTTCATCTCACATCTGATGACGCATCTATAATATGGGATGTAACTTGAAAATAATGCTTTGTTTCTGTTTCAGAATCAGAAAGAGCTTTATTGCCAAGTGTGCTTTCACACACAAGGAATTTGTTTGGTGCTGAAGCTTCCAGTGCAAATATACAATACAAATACAACAGTAATAAAAAAAATTCTAAGAATATAAAGAAAATATAAACAGTATAAGGTCACGGTTACGTTTAGTCAGAAAAGACTTAGATTATGAACATTTACAGTATTTGGAGAGTAAGAATAAATATAAATAATATAAATAATCACCTGAGGTTAGGAGATATTGCACTAAGCAGTGGAGTAATTGCACTTACAGGCATTTGCCTTGGGGTGTGTGGTTGGGGGTTAACTGTTCAAGAGGGAAATGGCCTGTGGGAAGAAACTGTTCCTGTGCCTAGATGTTCCTAGTGGCCAGTGATCGGAGTCGCCGTCCTGACGGTAACAGTTCAAACAGGTGGTGTCCGGGGTGAGTGGAGTCTGTGATGATTTTACCTGCTCTCTTCCTCACTCTGGAAGAGTACAGGTCCTGGAGGGTTGGCAGGTGGGCACCAATGATCCTCTCTGCAGTCCGGATGGTACGTTGCAGTCTCCTGATGTCTGATCTGGTAGCTGAACCAAACCAGACAGTGATGGAGGTGCATAAGACCGACTCAATGACAGCCGAGTAGAACTGAATCAGCAGATCCTGTGGCAGGTTGAACTTCCTCAGCTGAAGGAAGTACAGTCTCTGCTGAGCCTTTTCACAATGGAGTCAATGTGATTGTCCCACTTCAGGTCCTGAGAGATGGTAGTGCCCAGGAACCTGAAAGACTCCACTGCGTCCACAGTGCTGTTCATGAGGGTGAGTGGGGGGAGTGCTGGGCTGTTCCTCCTGAAGTCCACTATCATCTCCACTGTTTTGAGCACGTTCAGCTCAAGGTTGTTATAACTGCACCAGACAGCTAGCTGTTCAACCTCCAGTCTATAAGCAGACTCTCACCATTCTGGATAAGGCCGATGACAGTGGTGTCGTCTGCAAATTTCAGGAGCTTGACAGAGGGTCTTTAGAAGTGCAGTCATTGGTGTACAGGAGAAGAGCAGTGGGGAGAGAACGCACTCTGGGGCGCCAGTGCTGATTGTGAGAGATCTGGATGTGAGTTTACCCAGTCTCACCCGCTGCTGCCGGTCTGTCAGGAAGCTGGAGATCCACTGACAGATTGAGGATGGCATGGAGAGCTGGGTCAGTTTGGCTGTGAGGAGCTCAGGCATGATGGTATTGAAGGCCGAACTGAAGTCCACAAATAGATCCTTAAGTCCCAGGTCTGTCGAGATGTTGCAGGATATAATGCAGTCCAATGTTGACTGCATCATCCACAGACCTGTTTGCTCTATAGGCAAATTGAAGAGGGTCCAGCAAGGGTCCAGTAATGTCCTTCAGGTGGACCAACACCAGTCTTTCAAATGACTTCATGACCACAGACGTGAGAGCGACAGGTCTGTAGTCATTTAGTCCAGTGATTTGTGGGTTTTTGGGGACGGGAATGATAGTGGAGCGTTTGAAGCAGCAGGGAACTTCACATTGCTCCAATGATCTGTTGAAGATCTGCGTGAAGACTGGGGCCAGTTGGTCAGCGCAGGCTTTCAAACAAGCAGATGAGATGCCGCCTGGGCCTGAAGCTTTCTTAGTCTTCTGTTTTTTGAAGACTCTCACGCCTCCACACAGACCTTAAGCTCAGGTTGGATGGCAGGAGGGGGGAGGAGCGGGGGTGCAGGAGGTGATGGTGAGGGTGTGAAGTGCAGATCAGAGCGGGTGAGTGGTGTGAGACTGGGCTTTTCAAACCTGCAGTAGAATGCATTCAGATCGTCAGCCAGTTGTGGATTCTCTACAGATCGGGGGGATGGTGACTTGTAGTTGGTGATGTTCCTCAGGCCTTTCCAGACTGATGCCGGGTCGTTGGCTGAAAACTGTTTTTTCAGCCTTTCAGAGTAGCTTCTTTTAGCAACTCTGATCTCCTTTGTCATTCTGTTTCTGGCCTGGTTATACAAGATTTTATCCCCACTTCTGCAAGCTTCCTCTTTGGCATGACGGTTGTTTGAGTTTCCCAGTAAACCATGGTTTATCATTAGTGAATGATAAGAATGACTGGTAGGAATGCATGTATCCTCACAGAAACTGATGTATGATGTTACAGTATCTGTGAGCTCATCCAGATCGGTGGTAGCAGCTTCAAAAACAGTCCAATCAGTGCAATCGAAGCAGGCTTGTAAGACCCGCTCTGCTTCATTAGTCCATCTTTTTACAGTCCTTATTACAGGTTTAGCTGATTTCAGTTTCTGCCTGTAGGTCGGTATAAGATGAACCACACAGTGATCAGACAGCCCCTCCGTGGGACGGAGTGATATGCATTCTTTATTTTAGTGTAACAGTGGCCCATTATATTACTGTCTCTGGTGGGACATGTAACGTGTCTGTATTTTGGCAGTTCACGGGAGAGATTTGCTTTGTTAAAATCTCCAAGAATGATTAAAAGAAAGTCAGGGTACCTTTGTTCCGTTTCAGCTATTTGTTCAGCCAGCTGTTGCAGCGCCGTGCTCACACACGCGTCTGGAGGGATGTAAACATTCACGAGAACGACAGAGGAAAACTCTCGTGGCGAGTAGAAAGGTTTACAGTTTATGAAGAGCGCCTCTAAATTAGGAGAGCACATCTTCTTAAGCGTTGCTACATCTGAACACCAACTTTCGTTAATGTAGAAACACAATCCACCACCTCTCGTTTTCCTGTTAGTTCCACAATGCGATCCGCTCTGAACAGCTGGAAGCCCGGCAGATGTAGTCTGTTATCCGGAATGGCTTCACTCAGCCAGGTTTCAGTGAAGCACAGTGCAGCAGAGTTATAAAAGTCCCTGTTGATGCGGGAGAGAAGAAGAAGTTCGTCCGCTTTTGTTAGGAAGGGATCGAGATTCGCAAGATGAATACTGGGGAGTGCAGTGCGGAGGCCGCGCGCTGAGTTTAACCAGCGCCGGCTCGCTTCCCACGCTTATGCGCCTGACCGCTTTTAAAAACACAGCTGCCCCAACGAGAATGTCCAGCAAAACGTCCGAATAATCAAAAGTGTAGAAATGTTGTCTGGTGTGTGTGTTCCTAATGTCCAGTAGTTCGCCTTTGGTAAAAACGGATCGGGAAATAATGACAAAACGCAGAACAAACTAACAAAAGCAACACAATAACTGAGGAGCTCCACACCGAGGCGGCCATCCGCGCGCCATCATGAGCTAATACTGTCGATGGATACACATGCTGGCTCCTCAGTGATACACTACAACAACAGCGATAATAAAAGAAAAACGTGGGCAAACGGTCTCTCTCTGTAAACTTTGTTCAGTGCATGCGAGTGGTGCCGAATGTTGGAATATGAGCAGTCGCTTTCCTCCGTCTTCACCGGGTGTAGAGGCTGTGAGAAGATCCGCCTCGCACTCATCCAAAGCGCCGCACTCGTCTCACAGCGCATAAATATAGACCTTTTCACAACTTCCGATTTGTGACCGAAATACATGTCGTCGTGGTAACCTACCTCCGCACCGGTCAGGGCAACAGGGAAACAAATGGCGCAAGCAACGAGCAGGAGTTATTGTAGCTTATCGGGCTGTTCTAGTTATTCCCAAAAGCAGTCATATCTGTCGTTTCATTCCTTCCCTGTTGATGGTGAAGTTCGACGGAAATGGATTCAGGCTATCCGTGGGATGAAGGAACAAACTTTCCTGCTCGTGTCCTACACTTTCTTTTACTGTCTGTGATCCTACATCCCTTTCAGCGAAAGCGGCATATGATGCACCTCTGTGGGGAAATATAAAACCAGTATTTTTTAAAACTAATATTTCACTTATATTATTTTTACTACCATTATTTACTGATATCTATTTAAATGTTTTACAGGCTGTAGTATTGTTTCAATGACAGAACTAACGTTACTAAAATAAACACACATGCATAAACGGATGTTTGAGCCTCGTTTATATTTTTATGTTCAAAATGTATGCTATTTGATTTAATGATGAGGGATATGTGTGTGTGTATATATACTTTAACATGATCAAATTAAGTACATTCACTTTTGCAAAATGCCTCCATACATATTGTGAATATATATTTTTTTAAATATATAACCGTGATGTTAATCAACATTTTTTATTATATTTTGTTTCATGTCTTAATATTTAGCATTTATTCATATTCAGTGATATGCCTCCTCTAAACAAATGTTGTAAACATATATTATTATAGATTGTCTTTTAAAATAAAAATACATCTATAATTTTATGAAAAGTATTATGTTGCATTTTAAAAAATAGAATTGTGCACTGCGTGATGTTTAAACTATTTTGAAATGTAGCCAAAGTCCGGATATCATCTTGTTCAAGGAAGACGTGTCATAGCGCTGATTCTTCATAGATACGTAATCTGAGACTTATGGAAATAGGCCTAATTGTTCATTTCCATCAAATGTTATATTTCTTGTCAAATCCGTTAACGGTTGTGTAGACTCTTTTGATCCATTTTCTCTTGCCCGGGTATGTTTTTCTGATGTGTTGACGCTTGACAGGAACTCCGCTTCCACGACCATTACGTATTTCCGCTTTTCTGAGAAAGGTCTATTGAGTTCTCTTTCAAGTCTTGCGCTTAAACAGACAAACTCACACAAAAAGTACGTCAACATGTGCATCTTTATGAACTTTATACAGTCGAGAGAGACGACGCATATCCCTGCATCAGGTCTTAAAGGGCAGTCGCTTTACTGCGATCTGTTTAATCTCAAACAAAAGACAAGGACATCTCTCACTGCTCGGGATTCAATAGCTTTTGTAAGTTTAATAAGGATTAATCTTTAATTTAAACAGTTAAATATGCAGTTATTTTATGTTTGATTACTTTATTACATTTCTGTACCTTTCTGCAGGCCATTAGGCCTGTACATTATTATTTAATGCACACATGAGTGAGGTCAAGTTCAACATTTTAGTTTGAATTTTATTTTATACTGTGCATTGTTGCAATGTGCTAAATAAATATTTGCATAATTTGTAACTGATTTATTATTTGAAACTTTAATATAAATGTATACAATTGCAATGCCTTGGTTTTTATTAAAGTAACACAGTCATAGCCATAAATGCAATGGTAATAATAATTGGCATAATTTCTTTCGGTCACGATCACACAAAAGACAATAGGGTGCAAAAGGGTGTATTTATTTACAAAATCATAAAACATAAACATAAAACAAAAACCCACGAGGGGAAAACATAAACTAGAAATATATAACGAACTCAACATACCAAGGGGAACAGGAGACGGGAGACGAGACAATACAACGATCCGACCAAGACTGACAAACACAAGGAGTATATAAAGGGGAGAAATCAAGCTGGAAATGAGGGAACACAGGTGGGGCAAATAAACCAATGACGAGATAACAAGGGGGCGGGATCTAACAAAGACAGAAGCACATGGCCACACTAACCAAACCCCACATGTGCACACAAGACAGGACAGACATGTGACATTACCCCCTCCCTACGGAGCGGCTACCAGACACTCCACTAGCCCATGGCGGGCGGGAAAGACGGACCAGGGCGGAATGGGAGGGACAGACCAGGGCGGGACGGGAGGGACAGACCAGGGCGGGACGACCAGGCGGGACGGGAGGGACAGACCAGGGCGGGACGGGAGGGACAGAGGAGGGGACAGACCAGGGCGGGACGGGAGGGACAGACCAGGGCGGGACGGGAGGGACAGACCAGGGCGGGACAGGAGGGACAGACCAGGGCGGGACGACCAGGGCGGGAAGGAGGGACAGACCAGGGCAGGATGGGATGGACAGACCAGGGCGGGACAGGAGGGACAGACCAGGGCGGGATGGGAGGGACAGACCAGGGCGTGACGGGAGGGACAGACCAGGGCGTGACGGGAGGGACAGACCTGGGCGTGACGGGAGGGACAGACCAGGGCGGGATGGGAGGGACAGACCAGGGCGGGACGGAAGGAACAGACCAGGCGGGACGGGAAGGACAGACCAGGGCGGGACAGACAAGGGAGGGGAAAACAAGGGAGGGATGGGGAAAACAAAAGTTCAGCCGGCACAGGGTCCGCCGGCACAGAGACCGCTGAACAGGGGTCGCGGAACAGGAACCGCCGGAACAGGAACCGCCGAACAGGAACCGCCGAACACGATCCACCGGAACTGGGACCACCGGGACTGCTTCTGGGGCTCGGAGAAAATCCTGTGCTTCTCCCAATAAAATATCCTGTCACAGCCCTCCAGGCCATGTCCGGACTCGGGACCAACAGATCAGGAATCCCGAACACGATCCACCAGGACTGGGACCACCGAACACGATCCACCTGAACTGGGACCACCGAACACGATCCACCAGGACTGGGACCACCGGAACACGATTCACCGGGACTGAAACCGCCGAACACGATCCACCGGAACTGGGACCACCGAACACGATCCACCAGGACTGGGACCACCGGAACACGATCCACCAGGACTGGAACAGCCAGAACACGATCCGCCGGCACAGGGACCACCGGCACACGATCCACCGGAACTGGGACTACCGGAACACGATCCACCGGGACTGGGACTACCGGAACACGATTCACCGGGACAGGGACCACCGGTACACGATCCACGGAACTGGGACCACCGGAACACGACCCAATCGGAACTGGGACCACCAGAACACGATCCACCGGGACTGGGACTACCGGAACACGATCCACCGGGACTGGGACTACCAGAACACGATTCACCGGGACTGGGACCACCGAACACGATCCACCAGGACTGGGACCACCGAACACGATCCACCGGGACTGGGACCACCGGAACACGATCCACCGGGACTGGGACCACCGGATCTCCTACCCCAAGTCGGATCCTCCCAGTGAAGGTGTCTGATAAGGTAGGCCTGCTCCTCCTCCTCCTTCTCCGCTTTCATCGGAGGGCTGGGGCCTCCACTGACAGCAGATGAAAGTGAACCGCCAGTGGGCTGGGATTCTGCTATCCGTGGATGTTCAGGCTCTCCAAGATGGTAAATATGATGGACAAAGTCCCAGAATCCCAGATGCCCCAGTTTTTCATCTCCCTCGGGCTAAGAGGCATGTCCAGACAGATGTTCAGTACCTCTTTAATCTCCGCCTCTGTGTAAACCATGTGATCGACTTTAATGAGGAGACTGCAGGCAAAGTCCTCACGTCAGCCCCTGCTGACGGATGTAATGAAAGCTCACATATTTGGCGAGTTGCAGATAGTTGGAGGGAGATGAAAAAGGAAGCTACCCATCTTCTGCTGAGTCCTCTTAGAGGTCGGATCGCTCTGTCACGATCACACAAAAGACAATAGGTGCGAGGACTCAAGTGCAAAAGGATGTATTTATTTACAAAATCATAAAACATAAACATAAAACAAAAACCCACGAGAGGGGAAAACATAAACTAGAAATATATAACAAACTCAACATACCAAGGGGAACAGGAGACGGGAGACGAGACAATACAACGATCCGACCAAGACTGACAAACACAAGGAGTATATAAAGGGAGAAATCAAGCTGGGAATGAGGGAACACAGGTGGGGCAAATAAACCAATGACGAGATAACAAGGGGCGGGATCTAACAAAGACAGAAGCACATGGCCACACTAACCAAAACCCCACATGTGCACAAAAGACAGGACAGACATGTGACACTTTCGGTGTTTTGGTTTCGCCAAGAATTTTGATTTCGGTGCATCCCTAAGTCTAATGAGCCTTTCCAACTGTCAACATTTGAGTTTTGTCAGTTAGAGTTTGAACTGTCTCGCTCATTTGAACATTTGAAATCAGAATCTGAGTGGACTGAAGGGACCCTTTTCACAGACTGTGATGACGCGCTTTAACGGTCATTAATATCGTAAATCCTGCAATGTTTTTTGTATTATTTTTTTTTATGTATGTACATTTATAACACTACGAGTTTGTATTATATTACTTTTGCATCAAAATACAAAAACAGCTTACCTGCTGTGAGTGTGTTTCTAATACAGCGTCTATGGGAGTGATTGTAAAATGACATTTCTCTCTTTTCACTGCCGTTATCAATCTCACACAAGTTTTCCCTCTTTTTGAAAGTTGTGAAATCACTATTGTTGCGTTTTTCTTTGCTATTTGAGCAAATCGAGACACAAAAAATATTTAATGTATTCTCTCATTCACCGCTATAAAAGTTAACCAACTATGACGACTTCCGCTCTGAGAAACCCGGAAATGTGAAAAGGGTCTATAAAGCTCTACGAGCCTGACGTGCTGATGACATGTATGCGCATGAATCACTGTCTCACACACACACACACACACACACACACACACACACACACACACACAAACACACACACACACACACGCGTTGTTACATTTTTGGAGAGGTGTGTCAGGGAACATCATAAGATACGCGCAACACACAGCCTGCATGCGCAGCTACAGCGAACACTGATGCAGAAGCATAAACTGGGCTTTACTGGGTCACAATAATGAATATGATACTGATACAGAAGAACTTATTGCATTTTATTTAAACAATGAGCAGAATAATTACAACCAAAGAAAAAAAGAGGAGGGGCAGTCAAGCAAGACTGCACCATAGCAACGCACACAGCAACGAACCATAGCAACGCACCACAGCAATGAACCATAGCAACGCACCACAGCAACCTGACAGATTGACTTTTGAGCACTTTGTTACTGTTTTGTACACATTGTCGTATTAAATATAATTCAAATTCTGTTTTACTGAGCACAATATTATTGATGATAATTGTTGAGAGGGAAACTTTTGATGAAGTTTGATAAAGGGCAGGGGCTCGAGCCCCCAAAGCCCTCCCTCTGCCCGCGCCTGCTTACATGTGTTTTACTGAAATAAATACACCGTAATCGGCTAAAACGCATGCTCAGGTTACTGTACTTCCTGAACAAGTGCGAGTCCGTGTTGCTTTCTCATTCCGTGAATCACGGCACAGTTCGAGAGCAACCGGACTCAGACCTCCTCCTCCAGGGAGTCTCGGGTTCGGTACCTCGGCGCTCCCGGGTCCATCACAGCTTTCACATCAGCAGTTTATCATGAGAACGTGTCGGCTCGATCAGCCGTAACGACCCATTCATAATCGTCCTGACAGTCGTTAAGTGTGTCTCCAGCTTAAGACAGTGATAGTTAGAGAGAGAGTCAGCAGACAGTCATGCTCGACATTTAACCATTTAAAACTCTAGAGAACCAAACTCCACAAAACCTACATTACATTGAAGATAAAAGCAGAGAGAATCACAGGATAACTGTAAATCCAGTCTTTTCTTTAAAAAAATACTACATTTTGATTATAAGAAAGGAGCAGCAACATCTGAGCATCAAGGAGGATCAGACCAGCACAGAAGAAATCATCCCAAAACTTCACTCAACAAACAGGCAAGAACATCCACCACCTTCAACTACACTTCTCTCAGCAGCAGAACATAATAAGATCAGAAAGAGACCAGTAACTTGTTGTCTAAAGCTAAATGATCAATATAGCCGAGTGAGTGACAGCAGTGACAGTTGAGATGGAGGGAACAGCAGCGCCCCGAGCCATCACTTACCCTCAGAAGATAAAGACTGCAAAAGACAAGAAAACATATAAACACAACCTGCTCAAGAAAACACACACACTCTAATGGCTGACGGTTTCCAAAGAGGAGACAAGTCCACTATTACTAATCTACTGCTCTACACAGAAAACTGCAATGCCTGGCACACAGTAATCTGCCATTATCACAAGAACTTTACAAAACACGGCATCTGTAATGGGAGACACATTCGAATTCATGAAGAAGAAGGAGACACCAGCAAAGCATATCTGACTGTAAATGTGTATCACAATGGAACAATAATGTTTCAAGGAATGAAGTTTGTCTCAGCTCTGTCCAGGCCTCAAAGCACTGGCAGAGAGTGAGAAACAGGCAGAGAGAGCAGGCAGCCATGTTGAGCCCAAGAGCTCAGGGGCGGGGCTAGAGCTGGAGGAGGAGGAGCCTCTCCTGGACTGTGATGCGCAGCTGGAGCAGTCGGTCACGCAGATACGGAGCAGTCTGTCCCTACAGGAGGTGGAACTGGTGGAGCTCAGAGAACTGGTGCTCTCTGCAGACAACATCCAGCGGCGCATACAACACCTGGAGAACAAACTTCACCAGCTCACCAGAGAGTTTACAACCAGCAGAGAGGAGAAATTAAAAAGTGTGTGTGTGTGTGTGTGTGTGTGTGGGTGTGTGAATGTGTGTGTGTGTGTGTGTGTGTGTGTGTGATGCTGAGTGTTTGTATATGTGTGTGTGTGTGTGATGCTGAGTGTGTGTGTGTGTGTGTGTGTGTGTGTGTGTGTGTGTGTGTGTTGTGTGTGTGTCTGTGTGTGTGACTGTGTGTGTGTGTGTGTGAGACTGTGTGTGTATGATGCTGAGTGTGTGTGATGCTGTGTGTATGATGCTGAGTGTGTGTATCTGTGTGTGTGTGTGTGTGTGATGCTGAGTGTGTGTGTGTGCGTGATGCTGAGTGTGTGATGCTGACTGTTGTGTGTGTGTGTGTGTGTGTGACTGTGTGTATGAGTGCTGTGTGTGTGTGTGTGTGTGTGTGTGTGTGTGTGTGTGTGTGTGATGCTGAGTGTGTGTGTGTGTGTGCATGATGCTGATGTGTGTGTGATGTGTGTGTGTGATGCTGAGTGTGTGTGTGTCTGTGTGATGCTGAGTGTGTGTGTGTGTGTGTGTGTGATGCTGAGTGTGTGTGTGTGTGTGGGCATGTTTTTGTGAAATATCAGGACACAAATGTGTATAATGACATGGGTATGACACAGGTATTACAAAAAGAGGGTGAAATATGAGGACGTTCCCCATGTCCTCACTTTTCAAAATGCTTATAAATCACACAGGATGAGGTTTTATCACAGAAAGTAAACTGGGCAGTCTCCTGTGATGGGTAGTGTGTGTGTGTGTGTGTGTGTGTGTGTGTGTGTGTGTGTGTGTGTGTGTGTGTGTGTGTGTGTGTGTGTGTGGGCATGTTTTTGTGAAATATCAGGACACAAATGTGTATAATGACATGGGTATGACACAGGTATTACAAAGAGGGTGAAATATGAGGACGTTCCCCATGTCCTCACTTTTCAAAATGCTTATAAATCACACAGGATGAGGTTTTTTTCACAGAAAGTAAACTGTGCAGTCTCCTGTGATGGGTAGTGTGTGTGTGTGTGTGTGTGTGATGGGTAGGTTTAGGGGCAGGGGCAGTGTGTGTGTGTGTGTGTGTGTGTGTGTGTGTGTGTGTGTGTGTGTGTGTGTGTGTGATGGGTAGGTTTAGGGGCAGGGGCAGTGTGTGTGTGTGTGTGTGTGTGTGTGTGTGTGTATGATGGGTAGGTTTAGGGGCAGGGGCAGTGTGTGTGTGTGTCTGTGTGTGTGTGTGTGTGTGTGACTGTGTGAGTATGATGCTGAGTGTGTGTGTGTGTGTGTGTGTGTGTGTGTGTGTGTGTGTGTGTGTGTGATGCTGAGTATGTGTGTGTGTGATGCTGAGTGTTTGTGTGTGTGATGCTGAGTGTGTGTGTGTGTGTGTGTGTGTGTGTGATGCTGAGTGTGTGTGTGTCTGTGTGAGTATGTGTGTGTGTGTGATTGATTCTGAGTGCGTGTGTAACTGTGTGTGTGTGTGTGTGATGCTGAGTGTGTCTGTGTGTGTGATGCTGAGTGTGTGTGTCTGTGTGAGTATGAGTGTGTATGAGATGCTGAGTGTGTGTGTGTGTGTGATGCTGAGTGTGTGTGTGTGTGACTGTGTGTGTGTGTGTCTGTGTGTGTGTGAGATGGAGTGTGTGTGTGTGTGTGTGTGTGTGTGTGTGTGTGTGTGTGTGAGACATGCGTGTGTGTGTGTGTGTGACTGTGTGTGTGTGTGTGTGTGTGTGTGTGTGTGTGTGTGTGTGTGTGACTGTGTGTGATGCTCAGTGTGTGATGCTGAGTGTATGATGCTGAGTGTGTGTGTGTGTGTGTGTGTGTGTGTGTGTGTGTGTGTGTGTGTGTGTGTGTGTGTGTGTGTGTGTGTGTGTGGATTCGTACACATTTCCATGACTTTAGGCAAATATTCATGACCTAAATGGGAGACGTGGACATGACAAAACAACGATCCAACAAAGACTAACAAACACAAGGAGCCTATAAAGGGAAGAAATCAAGAGGGAACAGGTGGAAGAAATCAACCACTAATCAGATAACAAGAGGAAGGGATCAGACAGAGACACGAGCACATGGCTCAAACTAACAACACACCACTAGTGCTCCACAAGACAGGACAGGAACGTGACACTAACCTTCCATGAAACGTCTGTGTGTGTAAAATCTGAATAAAATCCATGTTCAAATGTCAAATGACAGCATATCTTAACAAATTAACGACAAGCTCTGTGGTTTAACACAAAATAAACGCTATAACACCAGTAAGACGGTCAGATAAAACACTGTGTGACCCTAGCAATGGATTAACACACATCAATGGGAGGCAACAATGATAAATAAGTGAATAAAAGTGTCCAGTAACACTGACAGGAACTTTACAAGGTGGCAGTGCCAGAGACAAACTTTAGGAAAACAAAACTGGGTAACTAAGAAGATTTTAAAACAGCTTTGCCTCCTATTGACCATTCATCTCACTGGAAAACCATCAATCATTAACAAGATAACGGCCCTATTTTAATTCCCCAAAAACAGCAGAGTTTGTTATAATTTCTGCAATTTACACCGACACAAACTGCGACTGCCAGACGTTCCCCAATGCCAAGGTCAGAAATGAACTTTTCCATTTCAAGCTTCTTGCGATTGATTTCCAGGAGCATTTTATTCATTTATAAGTGCAGTTTTGAATGATTACCTGGGTTGTCGTTGGTCAAATACTTCAATGTAACCAATGACTTAAATCAATCAGAATACTATATAGACTGTTAACAAGAACAAAAGCCATCTTTACACTGCAAAGCTGGAACAGAAGATGCATCTGAAATAGCAGAAATGTTCATTTTATCATTTGAGTAACATTAAACCGTCTGTAAATAAACATTTATGCTATTTCAGACGCAGCTTCTGTTCCACCTCTGCAGTGTAAAGATGGCTTTTAAAGACGTCATATTCTGACTACACAGATAAAACAATCTTACAACCATTTATGAATTATTGTAATGCTTTTATGCATTAGAGAATGAAGACTTCATATGATCTTCCCAGCATGATGAGTAAATTATATTAACTGGAATAAACTGAACAAAAGGGAGCAGAGAATGTGACCGATCGTAAGCTGTCCATAACTTGGGTCTAGCGCAAGTTTAAGCCAACTTAAACATTTATTCTATTACAGAAATATTATCAAACACATTTCCATGACTTTTCCAGGCCTGGAAAATGCTATTTTAAAACTCCATGACTCGAAACGTCAGAACCTGGACGTAACGTTGAATGAATGGGAACTAATTTTATTGGAAACCAATTAAAACCAGTATCATAATTAGTCTCATTTGATTTACCTTCTTCCACTAATCAAAACTATTCATAAAATAATGATGAAATATATCAAATAACTGTATGCCAACACTTTTATATGATCTAATAAATAAATATATACCGTGAGCATTGAAATAAATGATGAAATATGAAGACTATTTAATATTGCTGTTTAATAAAACTATTCAAGTGTAAATCATATCATAATTTGAACTAAAACATACAAAATAATGCAGAATCTATAAATACAGGCCCAGGCCCAATATACCCTTTGGCACATGACGCGTCCACTGGAGGGCACAGATGTATTTTCTATATTATTAAAATCTGGATAAAAGTATTTGTTTCATCTTATTGAGCTGAAGAATATGTGTTGGTCCTGTCTGGTTATCTGAGAATAAAAGGATCGAACACTTATTCCTGAGGGATTGGTGCATCTCCTCTGTAACGGACACCAGACTCGGAGAGAGAGGTTGAACTGAACCACACAGGTATTTATTGAAACAGTAGTGTCAGGACTCGGGTTTGATCCTTCTGTTTCTTCCTCCTTTGTGTTTGTTTTTGTCTTTTCCACGTGTGTTTGGGCACAGCTGTTGGTGTTTCACAATCAGCGCGTCCGCTCGTTGCGCTCAGCGGTTTTTCCTTATGGCTTGATTTCTCTGCTCTATCGATCCTTTCTTTCCTTTTGTTCTCTGCCAGTGTGTTCTGAGCTGCTTGCTGTTCACCTGCCCGTTTTCTTGTCTAGTTTTGTTGTTTTATTTGATTTTGTTTTCTGTTTCTCTCTCATATTTTGTCTCTGCCCAGTTGTGTAGCGGTTCCCTGTTCCTCTCCAGAATTCCCTGGTCTCGGACTGCTCTCTTACTGCTGACCATCTGGCCTTTTACTGATGCTGGAGTTTGGATTTCTCTGGGTTAGCGTTTGCCTTTCCGGACTGCTTTCTGCTGTGAACACCTGCCTGTTTCTGATCCTGTTTCTGATTGTGAGTTGGGATGTCCCTGTTGGTTTTGTTTGTCCTCGTCTGAATATCCTGCTTGTCTGACACTGATTCCCACCTCATGATTTGGATTTGATTGCCCTGGATTCTGACCTCCTGCCTGCCTGACCATCCTCTTCAGTTCGGAGCTGTTCTGGAGTCTTTATTAATGTTTCAATAAATTGAAGTTAAGCATTCTTTCTGCTTTTGGGTCCTCCTTTCCAGTGAAATGTCCTCCTTTCCAGTGAAATGTTCAAGAGGAGTTCATCCATTAGATATTTTAAATAACCAACAACAGCGTTTCATGCTTTGTAAGCGGTTGCAGAGAGTACGTTTGAGCAGCGTGTCTCAATGTATATTATATTATGTATTTTAACAGTGTTGTTGTATAAAACTACATGATTAATTACTTTTGATACTTTATTTGAACCAAATATTATTGCCCCATTGTTATTATATTTGTATTTTAAGTCATTTTAAAGGCCATTGTTTGCTTAGGTCTATTTTTCTTACCATAAAAATAACTTGATTAATCGCCAAAATAATCGACCGAATACTTGATTACCAAAATAATCGTTAATAGCTCTAAATGTAACAATAGTTTGATTCTCCTATTCCATTTAGTTACTTTATGAATAAATTAAATTATAAAATTCACAGTGTGACGCTCAGGTGACGCTCATTTGCAGTCACGCCACCGGCCTCGCACCGTTCTCTCACGGCTCTCGCCCCGCCCTGCTCGTCACACACAGAGACTCAGTTTCATGTCAGAGTCACGTATGATCTTACCTCAGTGTCTCCAGTTTACAGTGAGGATTCTCCAGTACAGCAGAGAGCAGCTTCACTCCTGAGTCTCTAGATTATTCCCAGACAGATCCAGTTCTCTCAGGTGTGAGGGGTTTGATCTCAGAGCTGAAGCCAGAGCAGCACAACCTTCATCTGTGACACCACAATAACTCAACCTGTAGAGAACAATGACACATTAAGTCTATCTCCAAAGCTAAACATGACCACTTAAACAAAATAAATAAATAATGCTGTCAATATGAAATGTATATAAATACTCATTAGTTCACGCTGTTAAAATACATCAGTTGGGATTAGGAGAGAGAATATACAGTTTGTACAGTATAAAAACATTATTCCTGTGGAAAGACCCATAAAACATGGAAACCCAGTAATGCGTGTGTGAGTGTGTGTTTGTGCTTTGTAAACATTTTAAGGAACTCTTAATACTAATGTAATTAATGTCTAATAAAGGCTGTATTAAAGCACTTGATGACATTTTTCTATTTTCCGTGACCTAAAGTGAGAACTATTTATGGTTAATAAGTTGTTAAAGCATCATCTAACTCTTTCCATTTGAGCTAATTAAACAATAACACTTTGTAGCCTAATTAGGAAAGGTGTTTAATAGGCCAGTGGTTCACAAACGTTTAAAGTGGAGTTCCCTAAGGCATTTACCCCTCTCTTCCACTCTCACCTTTTCCATTAGAGGACAATATTTGACCCTAACTTTTGACTTTCCAGTGCATTGTTTACCTTTATTACATGTAATAATATTTTAAATAAAAGCAAAATCAATACATAAATATGCAATGATGATAAAAACAGCGATTGTTTGAAATATGAAACTAAAGCCTCCAGCAGGTGGCGGTAAGTCACTGTCTTGTCATTCACAGTAACAAGCTGTATTTGTGAATGAATCACTGAATCAATGACTCACCAGCGATTCGTTCAGAGCCGCAGATTCGTTAATGAAACACCGCTGTGTGTTGTAGTTCTGCTCTGGCATTCAGAGGAGCTATTATTGAGTTGCAGAATAGAGCAAATACACACAATACTGTTTAAAATGAGCATCACTTAATATTACCCTTTGTTTGTTGAACTGTTGTATAAAATCCAAGTCACGTTTGCAATCGTGTGGATATGGATTTGCAGTCTTGCTCTTATATTATCAACATTGAAAACAACTCTTAAAGGGTTTGTGTTAGTCTTAAATCCAAGAAAGTTTGAAGTTGGAGAAGCTCAGACTCCATATCTATCTATCTATCTATCTATCTATCTATCTATCTATCTATCTATCTATCTATCTATCTATCTACACACACACACACACACAGAATACAATTCAATACACGGCAGCCACCTGAAGTGTGTGTGTGTGTGTTCACTTCAGTTCAAAGAGCTCAGAGTCCAATTCACAAATCCCCAAAAATCCCCAGAAAAGGAAGTCTATGAATCCGTTCACAGAAGACTATCAGAATCTTCTCAGGAAAATTCACTAGTCACAGTCACATGACAATAATTTAACAGATCAGATCCGATCCTCACTGACAGAACGATCCTCCTCAGCAGAAAGGGTTCAGCACTCTTAGAGTGTTCAGCAGATGATGAGTGGTAATGTCTCTTCATCGCACTCTCAGCGATTGCAGGGGCGATCCCGATGTCCAGCTCGATGGCAACCAGCGCTCAGCTGATCCGGCGTGATTGAACGAGACGAACAACACACGGCCCTATCTCAGCACTCAGGAACCCTATCAGAAGACCCCACAGCACATCTCAGTCTCCCAACACCCCAAACAAATCATTCAAAATAAAAACTGAACACAAAGAAACAAAAACACAAACTCAACAAAAGAAAACACACTGTATTTGAACACACAACACACAAACTTTCCTGCTCGTGTCCTACACTTTCTTTTACTGTCTGTGATCCTACATCCCTTTCAGCGCAAAGCGGCATATGATGCACCTCTGTGGGGAAATATAAAACCAAGATTTTTAAACTAATATTTCACTTATATTATTTTTACTACCATTATTTACTGATATCTATTTAAATGTTTTACAGGCTGTAGTATTGTTTCAATGACAGAACTAACGTTACTAAAATAAACACGCATGCTTAAATGGATGTTTGAGCCTTGTTTATATTCTTTTATGCTCAAAATGTATGCTATTTGATTTAATGATGAGGATATGTGTGTGTGCGTATATATACTTTAACATGATCAAATTAAGTACATTCACTTTTGCAAAATGCCTCCATACATTTTGTTTTAAAATACATAACCGTGATGTTAATCAACATTCTTTTTATTATATTTTGTTTCATGTCTTAATATTTAGCATTTATTCATATTCAGTGATATGCCTCCTCTAAACAAATGTTGTAAACATATATTATTATTATTATTATACATTGTCATTTAAAATAAATATATATCTATAATTTTATAAAAAGTATTATGTTGTATGTTAAAAATAAATAGAATTGTGCACTGCGTGACTATTTTGAACTGTAGCCAAAGTCCGGATATCATCTTGTTCAAGGAAGACGTGTCATAGCGCTGATTCTTCATAGATACGTAATCTGAGACTTATGGAAATAGGCCTAATTGTTCATTTCCATCAAATGTAATATTTGGCAAATCCGTTAACGAAGTTGTGTAGACTCTCTGATCCATTTTCTCTTGCCCGGGTATGTTTTTCTGATGTGTTGACGCTTGACAGGAACTCCGCCTTCCACGACCATTACGTATTTCCGGTTTTTGTGAGAAAGGTCTATTGAGTTCTCTTTCAAGTCTTGCGCTTAAAGGACAAACTCACACAAAAGTATGTCAACATGTCCATCTTGATGAACTTTATACAGTCGAGAAAGACGAATCCCTGCATCAGATCTTAAAGGGGCAGTCGCCTTTACTGCGATCTGTTTAATCTCAAACAAAAGACAAGGACATCTCTCACTGCTCGTGATTGAATAGCTTTTGTAAGTTTAATAAGGATTCATCTTTAATTTAAACCGTTAAATATGCAGTTATGTTTGATTACTTTATTATATTTCTGTACCTTTCTGCAGGCCATTAGGCCTGTACATTATTATTTAATGCACACATGAGTGAGGTCAAGTTCAACATTTTAGTTTGAATTTTATTTTATACTGAGCATTGTTGCAATGTGCTAAATAAATATTTGCATAATTTGTAACTGATTTATTATTTGAAACTTTAATATTAATTTATACAATTGCAATGCCTTGGTTTTTAGTAAAGTTACACAGTCATAGCCATAAATGCAATGGTAATAATAATTGGCATAATTTCTTTCAGTGTTTGGTCATTAATATCGTAAATCCTGCAACGTTTTTTGTATTTTCATTTTTTTAAATGTATGTACATTTATAACACTACTAGTTTGTATTATATTACTTTGCATCAAATTACAAAAACAGCTTACCTGCTGTGAGTGTGTTTCTAATACAGCGTCTATGGGAGTGATTGTAAAATGACATATTTCTCTCTTTTCACTGCCGTTATCAATCTCACACAATATTTTCCCTCTTTTTGAAAGTTGTGAAATCACTATTGTTGCGTTTTCTTTTGCAATTTGAGCAAATCAAGACACAAAAACACACACACACACACACACACACACACACACACACACACACAAACACACACACAAACACACACACAAACACACACACAAAAGCGTTGTTACATTTTTGGAGAGGTGTGTGTCAGGGTACATCATAAGATACGCGTGCAACACACAGCCTACGACGCAGCTACGGCGAACACTGAAGAAGCATAAACTGGGCTTTACTGGGTCACAATAATGAATATGATACTGATACATAAGAACTTATTACATTTTATTTAAACAATGAGCAGAATAATTACAACAAAAGAAAAACAAGAGGAGGGACAGTCAAGCAAGACTCGCACCATAGCAACGCACACATCAACGAACCATAGCAACGCGTCATGGCAACCACATCTCAGACTGACAGATTGACTTTTGAACACTTTGTTACTGTTTTGTACACATTGTCGTATTAAAAATAATTCAAATCCTGTTTTACTGAGCACAATATTATTGATGATAATTGTTGAGAGGGAAACTTTTGATGAAGTTTGATAAAGGGCAGGCTCGAGCCACCAAAGCCCTCCTTAAACATTTATTCTGTTACAGAAATATTATCAAACACATTTCCATGACTTTTACTAAACTTTTCCAGGCCTGGAAATTGCTATTTTAAAACTCCATGACTCAAACGTCAGTAACCTGACGTAATGTCGACTGAATGAGAACTAATTTTATTGGAAACCAATTAAAACCAGTATCATAATTAGTCTCATTTGATTTACCTTCTTCCACCAATCAAAACTATTCATAAAATAATGATGAAATATATCAAATAACTGTATGCCAACACTTTTATATGACCTAATAAATAAATATGGACTGTAAGCATTGAAATACATGATAAAATATGAAGACTATTTAATATTGCTGTTTAATAAAACTATTCAAGTGTAAATCATATTATAATTTGAGTTAAAACATACAAAATAATGCAGAATCTATAAATACAGGCCCAATAGGCCCAATATACCCTTTGGCACATGACGTCCACTGGAGGGCACAGATGTATTTTCTATATTATTAAAATCTGGATAAAAGTATTTGTTTCATCTGATTGAGCTGAAGAATATGTGTTGGTCCTGTCTGGTTATCTGAGAATAAAAGATTGAACACTTATTCCTGAGGATTGGTGCATCTCCTCTGTAACAGACACCAGACTCGGAGAGAGAGGTTGAACTAAACCACACAGGTATTTATTGAACAGTAGTGTCAGGACTCGGGTTTGATCCTTCTGTTTCTTCCTCCTTTGTGTTTGTTTTGTCTTTTCCACGTGTGTTTGCGCACAGCTGTTGGTGTTTCACAATCAGCGCGTCCGCTCGTTTGCGCTCAGCGGTTTTTCCTTATGGCTTGATTTCTCTGCTCTATCGATCCTTTCTTTCCTTTTGTTCTCTGCCAGTGTGTTCTGGGCTGCTTGCTGTTCACCTGCCCGTTTTCTTCTTGTCTAGTTTTGTTGTTTTATTTGATTTTGTTTTATTAATAATAAATCTATTATTGTTTCAATAAATTGAAGTTAAGCATTCTTCTGCTTTTGGGTCCTCCTTTCCAGTGAAATGTCCTCCTTTCCAGTGAAATGTTCAAGAGGAGTTCATCCATTAGATATTTTAAATAACCAACAACAGCGTTTCATGCTTTGTAAGCGGTTGCAGAGAGTACGTTTGAGCCGCGCGTCTCAATGTATATTATATTATGTATTTTAACAGTGTTGTTGTATAAAACTACATGATTATTTGCTTTTGATACTTTATTTGAACCAAATATTATTGCCCCATTGTTATTATATTTGTATTTTAAGTCATTTTAAAGGCCATTGTTTGCTTAGGTCTATTTTTCTTGCCACAAAAAAATCTGAATACTCGAATACTAATCGTTAGTAACAGCTCTAAATGTAACAATAGTTTGATTCCCTATTCCATTTAGTTACTTTATGAATAAATTAAATTATAAACTTCACAGTGTGACGCTCAGGTGACGCTCATTTACAGTCACGCCACCGGCCTCGCACGTTCTCTCACGGCTCTCGCCCGCCCTGCTCGTCACACACAGAGACTCAGTTTCATGTCAGAGTCACGTTGATCTTACTTCAGTGTCTCCAGTTTACAGTGAGGATTCTCCAGTCCACCAGAGAGCAGCTTCACTCCTGAGTCTCCTAGTTTATTCCATGACAGAGCCAGTTCTCTAAAGTGTGAGGGGTTTGATCTCAGAGCTGAAGCCAGAGCAGCACAACCTTCATCTGTGACACCACAATCCCACAACCTGTAGAGAACAATGACACACTCTTCACTCTATCAGATCAGACACACAGAGACTTCATTATTTTAAAAAAAGCACAGATCACCATGTTTGATGTAAGTGAGATTTACCAGGTTATAAATATATATGATATAAAAATGACACATTTATAGTTGTAAAATACACACTGATGGGAACGGCAATAACAATCCTTCAGTTATAAATGGAAACGTGTTTTATTCATATCAGACACACATTGTGTGAGTAACTATAACGTTTACTTTATTCTTCTCCCACTTCACCGGACACTGACTCTCATGTATTTCAGGAGAAGTGGATGAATTTACGTGTTGGAAGTCCGACAGATCCGATTCTCTGAACTGCGGCGCAAACTAACATGGCGGGTCCATCACGCATTATAGATCAACTAACATGATCATTATAAAGGGTTTCAAACTACAAAACACGTTCACTTACACACATTTAAGAGTCAGAATATCAGGTGTTTGATGACATCACCAAAAAATTGAGAATATTTTAAATAAAGAAGGAAAAACAATATAAGAGCGATACATCTGTCATGCGGTGCTATTGTGTCTGCGGTGTCACGTGAATAACATGAGGCGTCGCCATGGAAATAATCAGGTGATGCTTTCTAAAATAACGGCGCCTTAAACTCACACTGGGGCTCAGATAGAATATATCAAACTCTCCATCGGTCAGTTGCCTGATCATTTCTTAATTAATTAATTAATTAATCGGATAAAAAGCCCAATTTGTTTTATTTTATTGTCAAAACACAGTATTCCACATCCTGCCCAATGCTGTGCTTCAAACACACGTGTCAGCGGAGTAACACACACACACAGTGAATATATCTACCCTTACACACATTAACCATGGGTTTACAACTAAACACACATCAATAAATAAAACAGGGTTATTGTAGTTATTCCATGGTAAACACAAATTAACCATAGTTTTGCTTTAAATCCATAGTTTAATGATATTTGTGTGTTTATACAAATGGTAATCAATACAGCAAATCATTTTACTGTAATAAAACCATGAATAATATTCATAAGAGTATATCTGTGCTATACATTATGTGCAAACACGTTTAAATCAGAAGGACAGTTTAAATCCCACACTCACACACACACACACACACACACGCACACACACACACACACGCACACACGCACACACGCACACACGCACACACACGCACACACGCACGCACACGCACACACGCACACACGCACGCACACACGCACACACGCACACGCGCACACACACACAGAGACACAGAGACACACACGCACACACACACGCACACACAGAGACACAGACACACACACGCACGCACACGCACACACGCACAGACACACAGACACAGACACACACACACGCACACACAGACACACACACACACGCACACACAGGCACACACGCACACACCCACACGCACACGCACACACAGAGACACAGACACGCACACACAGACACACAGACGCACGCGCATACGCACGCACACACACACACAGAGAAACACACACACACACACACACAGAGGCACACACACACACACACACAGAGGCACACACACACACACACACACACACACACACACTATGGCCAAAGTAAACTGTTCCTGTAAATTGGCTACAAGAATCGTCTAACATTTATATTCAATGACACGCTGTTGTCCCTTTACAGTCATACTCTCATAAAATACTTGAATGACTGTTGACTTTAATATTTAATATTGCTTTCCGCTCTACTGCGTTCTGTGTGTGTGACGCCCACTGCTCAGTGAAGTTTGGAGTTTAATGCAGACTATCTCAGGACGCTTTCATGCTGAATGGAAATACTCGTGTGAATTAGGAACATTCACAGATGAGGATATAACCTGTCAAATGAACGTTTAGCGCTGAGGACACACACGCATCTGTCAAAGCGCATGACAGGGTGTGTTAAACGCTAATGCATTAGCTTGAAGCTAACATCAAGATCTCTCATGTTTTGGGCTCTGGGATCATGTCCCTTTCCCACAGGAGCTCACTCCGTCTCCACTGCACTATTCTTCATATAACTTATAACGCTCATCTGGGAATCTCATCAGATCTGTGAGGGAAATCATTTATAAACCTACAGCAACACAGGAGAATACGTCAATATCTCTGAAATATGAGAACTGTTCATTGCCATTTCACAATAAAAGTTTCATCTCTGAGTTTGAGTTTGCGTGTTTGATGTCCACATATTCTTGTTCCAGAAATTACAGTGGCTGTAGCGTTTCTGTCAGTAATGGACACACACACACACACACACACACACACACACACACAATATTAACAGCACAGTAGAGCCACACACACACACACACACACACACACAATATTACAGCACAGTAGAGCCCCCATTACAATATTACAGCACAGTAGAGCCACACACACACACACAATATTAAGGCACGTTAGAGGCACACACACACACACACACACACACAATATTAAGGCACAGTAGAGCCACACACACACACACAAACACACAAATTGTTTTGATAATTGGATAAAACACTACTCACTGCTTGCGGGTATATGGCTGAAATTGGCCCTTTCTTCAGTTTTAGACGCGAGCGTCACTGCTTGATATTGTCCCAGGTTAGAAAAACTGTCCGTGGTGAAATGGGCCGAGCAAACGAACAACTTTGACTTTTGAACGCTTGTTTCCCTGCAGAACTCCCGATGATCCGCTGCAGTTCCGCCTCACACTGAACATGGGCTGGCATATGCAAATGTGGGGGTGTAAATATTAATGACCCCGTCGACAGCCATCGATGGCTATATGTTGAGATTTGCCTATTTTTCTGTGGTGTTTTTCACAAACAAGATTTACCCGTTCTTTAATCATTTTACATTATTTATTAATGTATGATTTTTTTTTCTCTCAGTGCAATTTTTACCAAGTGCGACTTATAGTCAGGCACTAATTATTTTCAGGAAAATATGCTAATTTATATGAGATGTATATGTACAGTAGCTGATGTTAAATGAGTATTTGACACAATATTTACTAGGGTGGGACGATACAGGTACCTCACGATTCAATTCTGTGGCGATATGTGGTCCACGATATGATAATATCACGATTCGCGATATCTACGATATTCAATATTCAATATATTGGAAGAAGTTTCATCAACGATATATCACGATATATGTGACTGAAAAGAAAAAGAAGGAATAAGGAAATTTTATGCATTTATTAATGCCAACATTGTGCAAAGAAATATGCATTTGCATAATAACTCACTGCCTCCTGGTCTTAAATGTAAACACAGTACATCTAGACAGATAAAAGTCCTTGACGTCCAACCATCACAGGTTAGTGCAACTCGCTTAGCAGACCGGAGCGCACCGCCCACTTTGGTTTCTGGTATCTGCATACAATGCAGGGATGACTTTGTCTGTAAAGTGCCGACGACTCGGTATCTCGTATCTCGGTTCCAGTGTTGTCAACATTCTGCAAAATCCATCATTCGACCACGCTGTAAGGGCGAAGGTCCTTGCAAATAAATTCGGCGATGGACTTAGTGATACTCTGTGCCCTCGGCGACCCAAAGGGGAGCTTTGCTTTGAACGCAGTAGTGATTGACGGCTGACTTGGTTTGCCCTCATTATCACCTGAGAGTAGCTCACGTGATAGCGAACGAGGTGCATTTGCAGATTCGTAGTGTTGCTGTTATATTTTATCTTTGCAAAGCAGTTCTTGCAGATTGCATAGTCTTTATCCAGTGCCTTTCCGTCGACTGTCTCAGAAAACCCAAGTGTCTCCACACTTTAGAGTGGAAACTAGCGGGTGGGTCTTTGATTAGTTTTTTATTGTTTTCCGCCATTCTTCTCGCTTCTCTTTTTTTCTGCAATTCTCTGTTGTTGTTAGTTAACTTGTGTTCTTCACCGGCCGCTGTTTGCGCCACTTTACCCCTATTTACTCGACCAGCGCCCCCCGCAAACAGAATGGTAGATATTGCAGTGACAGTGACACTGACAACGGGTAAATTAATCATTTTGTGTTGTAATAAAATATTGATATTGGCGTTAGTGTATCGATTATTTATTACAGAGAGCACAACAATATATTGCAATATCGATTTTTTCCCACCCCTAATATTTACTCAAGTCACTCAAATGACTAGGGCTGTAATCGCCAGTCGATTATTAGTCGACACGTTCTGGCTCGACCAAAATTCTGATTGGTCTTCTTTTTTTTTTTGGCCTTGTTCATTCCACGTTTCACAGGTGATGGGCGGGCATATACAAATGTTGGGGGTGTATGATATAAATCAACTATAGATTGGCCTGCACAATATTACACACAATATTACAACTTACATTTGCACAAATCAAAAGAGCTGTGAATGCACACACACTTGCAGTCATGATGAAGGTGTAACTCCAGCTGTAAATGATCCCAAACAGAACTCCGCACACTCGCTTTATTTCTCCTCCTGTGTTTCATGGTTGACTCTACTTATCATCGATTAATCGTTGACATCCCTACTCGAGAGATGAACGAATCCTCTGTTTCCTGTCAGAACATATGGGATGTTATGCACGCGCAGTCAAGACAAATGAACAAATCGCTCTGAGAAAACCCGTTGTTCTCGAGTCATATTAAAGATTTGTTCAAAATGAACGATACATCACTAATCACATCGCGGGTTAGTCAGGAGAGATTAACACACACACACACACAAACACAGCAGAGAGCGCAAACACACACACACCCACACAGTCAGGAGAGATGAACACACACACACACACAAACACAGTCAGGAGAGATTAACACACACACACACACACACAGTGATGATTGTTCTCAGTGTTACTTACACAGCTGATCTAGTTGCTGTAACCACAGGCAGCACACACACACACACACACACACACACACACACACAGTGATGATTGTTCTCAGTGTTACTTACACAGCTGATCTAGTTGCTGTAACCACACACACACACACACACACACACACACACAGTGATGTTCTCAGTGTTACTTACACAGCTGATCTAGTTGCTGTAACCACAGGCAGCACACACACACACACACAGTGATGATTGTTCTCAGTGTTACTTACACAGCTGATCTAGTTGCTGTAACCACAGGCAGCATCTTCTGAAGAACTTCATCTCCTGTGTTTACTCTGTCACTGTTTGAACATAAAGAATAAGTTAATCAGGGCTGGACATTAACGTTTGTCCGGGACAAGTGGATTTTTGAGGGGCAAGTGTCCGACCGGACAAGTAAGGCAAGGCAAGGCAAGGCAAGTTTATTTATATAGCACATTTCATACACAATGGCAATTCAAAGTGCTTTACATGAAAATGAAATTAAAATAGTGATAAGAATTAAGAATACCACGTGTAAGACTTAAAAATAAAACAGGATAATTAAAAACAGTTGTAAAGAGAATTTTTAAAATAAGAAGACAATAGAAATATATAGTTGTAAAGATATTTAAAAAGAATAAAATTATTACAGTGTATATATAGATAAAAATAAAATAAAAATAAAAATTAAGATGATGCATAGATTAGAATAGGTGCAATCAGTCGGACGTACAGTGGCACAGTGCTCATTCAGTAAAGGCACAGCTGAACAGATGTGTTTTGAGTCTAGATTTGAATGTGGCTACTGTTGGAGCACATCTGATCTCTTCTGGAAGCTGGTTCCAGCTACGGCTGGCACAATAGCTGAACGCCGACTCTCCTTTCTTTGAGTGAACTCTTGGTATTTCTAGCTGACTTGATCCTGATGATCTGAGTGATCTGATGGGTTTGTATTTAATCAGCATATCTGCAATGTATTGAGGTCCTAGGTCATTGAGTGATTTATAAACAAGTAATAATACTTTAAAATTGATCCTAAATGTAACTGGAAGCCAGTGTAACGACCTGAGGACTGGCGTGATATGGTCATATTTTCTTGTTCTGCTCAGAATCCTGGCAGCGTTCTGTATGAGCTGCAGCTGTCTAATGGTCTTTTTGGGAAGGCCGGTTAGAAGACCATTACAATAGTCCACCCTGCTGGTGATGAAAGCGTGAACGAGTTTCTCTAAGTCTTGCCTGGAAACAAAGCATCTAATTCTTGCAATATTTTTCAGATGATAGTAAGCTGATTTAGTTATTGCTTTGACATGACTATTGAAACTCAGGTCTGACTCCAAAATCACACCAAGATTCCTGACTTGATTTTTGTTATTAGACCTTTTGTCTCAAGATGTCGTTCACCTTGAGAATTTCATCTTCGTTTCCAAATGTAATGATTTCAGTTTTGTTTTTGTTTAACTGGAGATAGTTTTGGCTCATCCAACTGTTAATTTCATCAATGCATTTGCACAGGAGTCAATGGGGCTATAGTCATTAGGTGATAGTGCTAAGTAGATCTGGGTGTCGTCAGCATAGCTGTGGTAAGCCATTTGGTTCTCTCTCATTATTTGGCTCAGTGGCAGCATGTACAGGTTGAATAGGAGTGGTGCTAGAATTGACCCTTGTGGGACTCCGCAAGTCATGGATGTCCAGTCAGACTTATGGTCACCTATACTCACATAATAATCTTCCTTCTAAGTACGACCTGAACCATTTAAGGACCATCCCAGAAAGTCCGACCCAGTTTTCCAGCCTGTCAAGAAGTATGTTATGGTCAACAGTGTCAAATGCGGCACTGAGGTCGAGTAGCACCAGAATTGATGTTTTGCCTGTATCTGTATTGAGGCGAATATCATTTATGATCTTTATGAGCGCTGTTTCTGTGCTGTGATGTGGTCGGAAACCAGATTGAAAATTGTCAAAGTATCCGTTTGAGCTTAAGAATTTGTTCAGCTGACTGAAGACAACTTTTCAATGATCTTGCCTATGAAGGGAGATTTGAGATTGGTCGGTAGTTGTTCAATATGGAGTTATCCAGATTTCTCTTTTTCAGAAGAGGCTTAACTACTGCGGTTTTAAGGAGTTTGGAAAATTCCCATTGAGAAGTGATGAGTTTACCACTTCTAGCAGATCTGCTTCTAAACAGTTAAACACACTTTTGAAAAAGAAGTGGGAGTGTGTCAAGGAGGCAGGTTGATGTTTTAAGGTGCTGCACCGTTTCTTCTAAAATTTTATAATCAATTGCTTCAAAATCAGACATAGTAACTTTCCGAGGTTGTGGTCTGATCTGACTGACCCAAAGCAACTCACGGATGTGCTGATCGCCTTCCTGATATTATTTATTTTCTCTGAGAAGAAGGAAGCAAACTCACGGCATTTGCTGTCAGAGAGCATTTCACTGGGAATGTGACTCGGGGTTTGTCAGTCTCTCTACAGTAGCAAAAGAGTGCGCGTGTTGTTTATGTTTCTGTTTATAATATTTGAGAAGAAGGTCTGTCTAGCCTTGCCTAGTTCCACATTGAAATCATGAAGGCTGTCTTTATAGATGTTATAGTGGATTATAAGTTTTGTCTTCCGCCACATGCGTTCAGATTTCCTGCATTGTCTTTTCATTATTTGCACTGCCGTTGAGTTTCTCCAAGGTGCTTTCTGTCTTCCACTCTTTTTCTTGACTTTCTCAGGAGCAATATTATCAATTACACTCTTAACTTTTGAGTTAAAGGAGTCAAGAGAATCAACAGAGTCTGCAGATATGCTTGGTGTTAGAGATATAGCCTTCATAAATAGCTCACTAGTGTTCTCATTTAAGCTTCTCTTTTTGACAGCGACAGATCTAGCTTCAATGGCAGGAGAGATTGAAATATCAAAGAAAATACAGAAATGATCAGACAATGCTACATCTTTAACAACAATTGATGAAATGTTTAGACCCTTGCTGATAAGTAAGTCTAGAGTGTGTCCACGATTGTGTGTGGGACCATGTACATGCTGTGTCAAATCAAAAGTGTTAATAACAGTCATGAGCTCTTTTGTTGTACTGGATTCAGCATTGTCTATGTGAACGTTAAAATCCCCAGCAATGGCAAAACAATCAAACTCTGAGGAGATTATTGATAACAGCTCTGTAAAGTCCTCAGTAAAGGATGGAGAGTATTTTGGAGGCCTGTAAACAATGATAAGCAGGATGCGTGGAGCACCTTTTAACACAATACCCAGATATTCAAAAGACAGATAGTCACCAAATGACACTTGCTTACATTGATAGACATCTTTAAAAGAGCAGCAATACCCCACCTCTTCTAAACGCTCTGGACATACTCATAAAAGTAAAGTTAGGAGGAGCTGTTTCATTGAGGACTGTTGCACTGCAGTTTTCTTCAAGCCAAGTTTCATTTAGAAGCAAAAAATCTAGGTTGTTTGTGGTTATTAAGTCATTGACTAGAAATGATTTGTTCTTAAGTGAGCGGATATTTAAAAGTGCTAACTTAACAGTATTAATTTTTCCCCACAGTAATCTTAGTTTGACATGTAATAGGCAGCAGATTAGATGGGTTTGCTATACGGTCTGAGAAGGTCTTACACTTTCTATCACGTAACAGAACTGAAATAGAGAAAGAGACAGGCACACTGGGTTCCGCTCGTTCTGTAAACATTTGATAAAGTTACTGTTATCATGGCGGGGACCCAACACACATCACTGAGAGCTGGTATCAGTTGTTTTGGGTTCACCTACAACAGATGGAGGAGGGTGTTGGCCCTGGCGTTGTGACCGAAGAAATCTCACAGGAGGAGGCTGAGGCGAGCTGGGCCCACAGGCTTTGATGGTTGTGGGGCTCGACGCTCTTTGGTTGATATCTGGGGCTCGCAGAAATCGAGTGTGATAGTCTGGTTCCAGCATAGACCATTTGCTCCATTCTCTCTGAGAAGCTCAGAAGCGGGGATGCTGGTGAGAGGGATAACATGTCTGGTGAGGGTGGCTGTTGTTCTGGTGTTATCGGAGGCTGAATTATGTTATCATCCATTTCATGGAGTGACTTAGACATTTCATGCAGTTTCCTGTTCAGACTAGTCATAAAGCGTAACAGTTCACTAGTCTGACCCCCTTAGAGCCCACCCTTTCGTGCACCTCCACAGTATGGGCAGAGATGTTACTGTTCAGTCCCTCAATCTGTGTTAGTTCTAATATGTCACAGTCTGTCTGTGGTGAGCACTGTGGGCGGGACTCAGCTGGGAGTGTGTCCGTGAGCAGTGGCTGTTGTGGCTGCGTGATGTTATCAGTGTCCTTGTGGAGTGTGTCAGCTGCATGTCCATTCAGATGCTGAAATGAAGTCCTGTAGTCGTCCATAGTCTGTTCAGGTGTGTGTGTGCCATTCAGGTCGAGTGAGTTAGCACACACAGCTGAGGGATGGTGTAGGGAAAAGTGAATATTGTCCTTTAGCACTCTTGCACCAAGTTTGTTTGGGTGAAGGCCATTTGATGTAAACAATTGTCTCTGGCTCCAGAATAGATTAAAGTTGTCGATGAAGTTCACTCCTTTATGTTGCAGGTTTTTGCAGCCATGTATTAAGCCCAAGTAACCGTGAAAACCTATTTGTTCCTCTTGCTGGAAGTGGTCCACTGATGAAGCGGTTGAACTTTTAGTTTTCTAAGTGTTTCAAAAAGTACATTGAAATCCCTCTTAATGAGTTCTGACTGCTCTCTCTGAATATCGATTTTCCCCACATGAATGACAAGTCGATTTGCAGTCTTATGTTTCATCAGAATGTTCTGAATTTCCCTGTTTACGTCAGAAACTGTAGCTTGTGGAAGGCAGCATGTAGTTGTATCCCTGCTGCTAATGTTTCTGACTGTGGAGTCCCCCACTATCAGAGTCCTGGGCTCGGCTGCGCTCTGAGCTGAGTGCCGCTGTCTGCTCGACCTTGGCGCCTGTTGGTATCAGTGTTAGCTGCGGGCTGATACGATCTGTGTTCGTTTACATTCATCACATTTGGGGATTCATCACCCACATTCATTAATACTTCAAATCTGTTTTCAAGTTGTATAGTTGGTGGTAGGAAATCAGCATTTGCAATCCTTGTGTCTGGGGTAGAGCATGCTAATGTTGCAGTATGTGACGCTCGTGACAATCTGATGTCTCGGTCCCTTTGGGTCTTGCTCCCTGTTTGTGCCATCGATTAGTGTGTTGATCAGTTATTTGTTTCCCCTGTTGGGTAGCACTATGTTTATGGGACTCACCGGCAGTGTGCTGAGGCGTTCATTTTGAAGCTCTGTGTGATTCGTCTGGTTCGGTGGTTCATAAATAACTTTGTTTCAAGAACTGCAATCCTCTGTAAAAGTCTGTGGCAGTTTGTGCAGCAAGTAGATTCTAGAGGAGGCATTTTCTTATCCTTTTGAATGTAGGCAGCTGTGTTTTCCCTTCTCCGGAATGTAAGCTGATGGCAGTGGGAGGCTGGTTGGATGAAATATTCCGCTTTTTTGTAGTAATCCAGTCACCAGAGTTTCAAATTTTATCATTGAAGTCAAGCTTTGTTGTTTGAGCACTGTGCTGATTTACAGAAGTTGAAATTACGAAATTACGAGATAAAATATAGAAGCGATAGAGCAAAGCGCGGAGCAGTAAGCAAGAGCGTCCGAACAGTAGCAAAGCAGGAAGCACCAGTATCCTGTATTAGTATCCTGATTAAAACGGCAATAACAAAAATATCTAGGAATCACCAAACCGCAAGAATGATTGTGCATTGATTTAGTGTAAGTGATGGATAGTGGATAATAATGATATAATGTAATGTATAATGAACTGGTGTTAACAAGGTTGAGCTGTTGACGCTCGTGCAGCCTCTCGAGGAGAAATCACAACAAACGAGCGCCGCTCACAGAGAAACTCCGTTAACATACGCGGTTAAAATCACAAACTGTGGAGTTTTTATATTTATAACATATGATAGCTACAGTTAAGCAACACCACACAATCAAGAGTGCTGTTTTCCTGAATACAATCACGATTGGAAATGACACTGATTTCATATGACAGCTCAATAAACAGTTAATTAACATTAAGTCACTTACATTTCAGATGCAATATTGACTGTTTCTGTTCTATTTCAGCAGCGAAAATAGATCCATACAAAGATCACAGCAGAACCGTAACGCTTCTCACAGCAACAGTGTGTTACTGAGCGATTCAGCGTTTGAATGAATCGGTTGAATCAAAGATTCAATGACCTGTTCATAAACGACAGCCTCATTCTTCAATGAATCGTTTGAATGAGCGACTCAATGACTCGGTCATTAAGAGTCACCTGCGCCACCTACTGGTGCTTTAGTTTCATGGTTAAACATTTCTTATTTCTATATTCTAAATATTTAAAACAATCTCATAACATTTATTTAATGTAGTTGTCATTTTTTGTGTAAATGATTTAATTTGATTGGTAACCCCTATAGTGTCTTATTCTAATTTAATTTATTGATCAAATTTAAGAATTTAAAATAAAAGCTGAAGCATAACATATATATTTAATCAATAAGATTATGGAAAAAATGCCCTTTATAAAAGGTAAAAGATATGCAGATTTAAACATGTCAAAGCTGCTTGAACACTGGAGAGAATATTGCTTCAGAATAAATTATATTTACAACACTAACAAAAATTCTGGACAAACTATTTTTTACTCGGACAATGTGAATGACAAACACGTGAACAGGCTTAATGTCGAGACTGGAGTTAATTATTACTGATAATAATAATAATAATTAATATCATGAGTAAATAATACATTAAATCCCCTCAAATGTAGTTTTAATGAAACTGGTTTATAACGGACACAGATCTGTGGTCTCTTTCTCTGGTCAGTGTTTCTGTGTCCGGTCTATTAGTCTGCATTTACACTACAACACTCAGTGCTCAGATCTATGATGACATCACAGGTTACTGTCCCGTCCGTTGCTATGGTGATCACTGTGTCAACCATCACAGTTTCAGGAGCGACTCGGATCAATAGTTCAGCGGATTCACTCCCATAATCAGACATCCCAGCTCTCCGGGAAGTTCCAGGAGTCTCCCTCATATTGATATTGGGAGCGTCTCAAAGCGGACGGCTGCATCCTAGTGAGGTTGTGTCTTTCCTAGTCCAGTCCTTCTGAGGCTTGTAGACTCCAGTCCTCCTCAGCATTAAACACTATGAGACGCTCTAGTAAGGGCTCATGGCTCACGGCACACGTGTTCCCCACGGTCACGCCACCAAAATACTGTTCAAACTTCATTCTGGGAAATACTTTGTATTAAAGATCTTAATATTAACTGGCTGTTCTATGAATGCAATGCAGTGAATGACAGCCGTCTGTGTCTCCAGTGGCTCACATTATTGGCAGTTTAGTGTCGACTGATTCATTTACATCAAAACAAAAGATAACACGTGTGCCTTCATCTCTGAAAACATTATTTGTGTCTTACATTTCATGATGAACTCAGATAAGCTCAGTGCCGTTCTCCAGCAGGTCTTCTTCATGAATGTGAATGTGTGCAAAGGATTGTGGGGGATTGAGCTGAATTAAAGATGCGAACGAAGGATCCTTCAAACTGAGACGCCTTCAGAGGCGCTTGATGACGTGCAGTCGAGATATGCAGCCTTACTAGGACACAGCCTCCGTTTGAGAAACACCCGCAAATTATGAACAATATCCCAGAAATCAATCTGTGCCCCGTGATTTAAACACCTCTGATCTCTGTGTTTCTCTTTGTTCATAATGTTTTAGACAGTAATGATTGAACTCAGTGTTACTTACTCATCATTTCCTGCTCTAATTAAGTCTCTCAGTTTAAACTCCTGCATCGTCTTCTCTGAGGACAACAACACAAAAACTAAAGCTGACCACTGAGATGAGGAGAGTTTCACAGCACGTAATCCTCCACAGCTCATATGAGGTTGAGCTGCTCACCAGTGAAAGATCACCCAGTTCATTCAGACAGTGAAACAGATTGATGTATTTATCTGGAGAGGGATTCTCACTGATCTTCTCTTTAATATAGTCGACTGTTTTCCTATTGTTGTGAGAGCTGTTTCCTTTCTGTGTCTTTAGTTCTTGTAAGAGACTCTGATTAGACTCCACTGACAGACCCAGAAGGAAACGAAGGAAAAGGTCCAGATGCCCATTTTTACTGTCTAAAGCCTCATCCACAGCTCTCTGATGGAGATCAGACAGTGAAGCGGTGTCTCCATTAGTTGGTTTGGTGATCTGGTCAAACACATTGATGTTCTTGTTTATAAAGGAGAGATGCACATATAGAGCCGCTAGATGTTCCTGAAGGCTCAGATGAACAAAGCAGAAGACTTTCCCTGATACAAGCCCAACTCCTCTCTGAAGATCTGAGTGCACAATCCTGAGTACACTGATGCTTCTGTCACATCAATGCCACACTCGTTCAGGTCTTCCTCATAGAAGATCAGGTTTCCTTTCACAAGCTGCCGATACGCCAGTTTTCCCAGTTTGACAATCATGTCTTCATCTTTCACTCTCTTCTCATAGTCCTTCTCATGTTTGATGTTGGTCTGAAGGATCAGGAAGTGTGTGTACATTTGAGTGAGAGTCTTGGGAATCTCTCCAGTCTGTGCTCCACTCAACATCTTCTCCAGAACAGTGGCTGAGATCCAGCAGAAAACTGGGATGTGACACATAATAAAGAGGCTCCTTTGATGACTTCAGGTGTGAGATGATCCTGTCGGCCAGACTCGGATCACTGATTCTCTTCCTGAAGTATTCCTCCTTCTGTGGGTCACTGAAGCCTCGTACCTCTGTCACCGATGGACACACTCAGAGGGGACGAGATCAGCTGCCGCGGGTCTGGAGGTGATCCAGATGAGAGCCGAGGAAGCAGATTCCCGCAATGAGGTTCGTCAGCAGCTCGTCCACTGAGGCTGATTCAGTCACATCACACAACCTCACATCGCTCTGAAAATCCAGAGACAGACGACACTCATCCAGACCATCAAAGATGAACAACACTTTATACTGATCACTGGATATTTCCATTTCTTGGGTTTCAGGGAAAAAGACATGAAGAAGATCTGAAAGACTGAGTGTTTTGTCCTTCATCAAGTTGAGCTCTCTGAAAGGAAGTGGAAGTATGAGCTGGATGTCCTGATTCTGTTTCCCTTCAGCCCAGTCCAGGATGAACTTCTGCACAGAGACTGTTTTTCCAATGCCAGCGACTCCTTTGTCAGCACAGTTCTGATGGGTTTGTCTTGTCCAGGTAAAGGTCTAAAGATGTCACTGCATTTGATCGCTGTGTCCTCTGTTTCTGCTCTCCTGGACTGTGTCTCAATCTGTCTCACCTCATGCTCATTATTGATCTCTCCACTTTCACTCTCTGTGATGTAGAGCTCTGTGTAGATCTCATTCAGGAGTGTTGGGTTTCTGCTTTGATATTCCCTCACACAAACACTCAAACTTCTTCCTCAGATTTGATCTCAGTGTGTCGAGGACTTCAGCAGGTTTAGAGTCATGGCTGTGAGATTAAAATACCACATTATTACACAAGTTAGAGAAGTAAATAGCCATAGATCACAGAATGGATGATTTGTTTGCTGTATTATGGGACACAGAACATCATACGGTTTCTGAAATGTGTCAATTATTAATCATGTGTTTGAGTGATGTGTGATGTCATCGCAACTCCTAAAATTAAACAACAACAAAAGTCCCACATTTTACCTGAAACCAGGACACATGCTTTCATTAAAGTCTTGTGGTTGAATCTCAGGCGTCAACACAGTTTTGTTTTGAACTGGTCTGGATTGAAGATTTGCCCTTAAATCAGAATGAAGAGGGTAAAGAATCAGACACACTGATATTGATGTAATTGTGTCATTAACTGAGTAACAGACCAACAGCTTTTACAGTGTGTGAATGTATTAACAATACAACACATAGAGCTTTACACAAGAGCACAATGATCATCATTAATAGACTGAAACGCACAGGATCTGAACTCATTACACTGCTGTATATTAATAACAACTTCATAAAGATCAAATACTGTAAGCATAACTGTTATAGAGATGATATACCTGAGATCAGGCCGTGTGTCTCCCATCTTAAACCCTGGTGAGCGATCCATAGAGCGGTCACTCTTCATAGACACACAGCTGGACTCTGGTCTTGATCTCTTCTGCTGGACTGAACTGGTTTTAAAACTAAGTAAAATAAAAGCATTCAGACAATTTTAAATTTTACTGGAAAGATCAGCGTGATCACATGACTCTTTTCAGTGGCATAATGGAGGACGAAGGCTCACAGACTTAAGAGAGCAATGTTTAGCTGAGCTTTACAGATAAACCACATGACTGTACTCTAGTAACGGAGATCTTGCTGTGAAACATCCTGATCTGACAGACATAGCGTGACCAGATTTCTTGTGGTGGAATACGGACGGGATGAACAGCGCCCCAATCTCCTCGTTAAATGTACACACACTTCTTTGACATCTTGTGTCTGACTTGATCTCCTCCGCGCTCTCTTCACTAGGCAAGTTAATCGACCAGGACATCTGGGTCCCTAACAGACACCGTGTAGTTTAACAAATCTGAGCCAGCCCTTTAAAAATATACTCCATTAAGCTGGAAATTGTTTTTACATTGCTTACATTTCTCAGCTTACATTTTCTTTATATAATTTCTAGTATTAGACTGACTGACTGACTGATTGATACATTTTGCTTCTAATTAAAAAAAATAAATAAATAATTAAATACTATAAGCATAACTGTTATAGAGATGATATACCTGAGATCAGGCCTTGTGTCTCCATTCTTAAACACTGGTGGCTTCTCAATAGACTGGTCACTCTTCATAGACACACAGCTGGACTCTGGGTTTGAGCTCTTCTGCTGCACTGAACTGGAACAGAGAACAGATTCAGTTTAAACCTTTAGATTACTGGGAGCATTCTTTATGAGAGGAACCATATTAATATAAACACATTCATCTTTCATCAAAAACACTTTGACTGATCTTTATCTGTGATGTAACACAATATTTATCAGTGTGTGTTGCAAGCACCTCCGTCCTGCAGAGAAATCTCCATCTGTGGATCCTTGTGGATCAGCCATGATGAAGCTGCAGGAGAATGAGTTTGAGCTCCTCCACTGACTCTGAATGAACAAACATCACAAACATCAGTTCTCGCACCCATTCTGTTGTCCCTGTATTTACTTCCTCTGGTGTTCAGAAAGCATGGTGTATCATTTCACTGCTATGCGAAATTGATCTACCTCTAGAACGCAACGATCATGCTACTCTGAAATCTCTTTTGCATGCCTAGATGAAGTGAAACTGTGGTTTTCTCAAAATGTTTTATTTTTGAATGAATCAAAATCAGAGGTTATTGTATTTGGCTCTCATGGAGACTCTGGGAACAGGAGCATTGACCTGGACTACCTTGCTCCATTTACTTCACCCCTGCATTAAGAATCGAGGTGTTTTCTGGGACCAGAACCTCAAATTTGAAAAACCAATAAATGCTGTGATCAGCTCTTGTTTTTTCCAGCTGTGTCTTCTCTCTAAGATTAGATCTTCTCTTACTGAGAGAACCTAAGAGATTGCTATCCATGCGCTCATTACAACTCGTTTGGACTATTGCGATTCTCTGTACTACGGTATGTCCAAAAATTATATCACTCGACTTCAACTACAGAATGCCACAGCAAAGTTCCTCAAAAGAAAGCGTGAATTTGATCACGTATCTCCAATTCTTAAATCTCTACACTGGTTACCTGTGCATCTCAGAATTGATTTTAAAATGCTACTCTACTTAAATCATCAAATAACCTGGAACCAGGCCGGTCGCAGGGGGTGCGAGGCCCTGTGTGAACGTGATATGCGAGGCCCAGGAGTATATTAATGGGGCCAGTTGCTGTAGTGACGAAAAATATTTTGTTTATGTGAGTATAAAAATATAAAGTTAAACTGTAACTGAAACTGTAACTGAACGGCAGAGGGCGCCATTTTGAAGCTTAAATTAGCCTATATGTTCTACATTATGAATGGGTCAAAAGCGTTTGCCAAAGACCTGAATCACCTTGAGTTAGTTTGGACTGCTCTCTCAGTCGCGCGTTTTCATTATACTTGCTTTTATGCGTTATTCTAGCCTACTGAATATCGATAAAAACTACTGCGAAAGCGGGCGCGTTTCCAATAACCAATGTTATGTGACTAAAACGTTTTTCTCCTCGTGAAAAGTCATTCCAGAAAGTATGCCACGTAAGTTGGGAGGTTTATGTTTATCCCAGCCACCCAAATAGCCATTATTTATAATGAAAGGAGACATAGGCGTGTTATTCAGGCAATGATTCAAATTAAAAGAGCGAAATGTTTGAATTTGCAAGGTTTTTAACCATTTTGTTATTTTGGCCTTGAATTTTGTTTGTTAGAAATATGAATAGAATTTAGAAATTCTTTTGAAATTAAAAACTTTGCGTTTAATAATTAAAATAATGTTTTGAAATGAAAAGTTTGGATCACGCAACATAATCTGTTCCCTGAATTAACTGACTTGTCAGGGACGCCGTTAGGCCTATTTTAGGGGGCTGAAGCTACCCCAAAATGTTCCTAAGCCCCCAAAATGATAATAAGAACAACATAATTCGATTTATCAATAACCATATCCTCAGTCATATTTAGACGCAACAATATCCAGGTACAAAAATAGCCGAAGTCGGAAGTCCTTAGTTTTCGCTTTGTCAATGTATTTCATAGAGCAAATAACGTTCAGCTGCATTTCCTTTCCCTGCGTCTCTCACTCACGAGTCTCTCTCACATACACGCGCACACACACACACACACACACACACACACACACACACACACACACACACACACACACACACACACACACACACACACAGCCCTCCTCCCTGCACACCGCCGTCTCCATGAGAACGAGTGTTCGACGTGACGAGAAAGCAAGTTCGCGAAAGGTTGGTATCCCGTGAACACCTTTACACAATCACACATTAAAAAGTGGTATAAAAATATTTTTAATTCTGAATATAGTTTTGTCAGTGTGTTAATGTCGACCGAAGCGATGGCTACTTTAGAAAGTTAATTAGTCGCAAATTTGAGGTAAAATGCACTTGGGTTGTCGATGTCAAAACACGATATAAGCTGTGATTCAAATATTAAATAATGTAATGTCATTAGTTTACTCTACACTGAATGTTTGCTGCTTCAGTCTAGATGAGTGGGCTATTGTATAGGGTAAATTTAGTATAGGGTGTTAAAATTGTACAGCTAAAAGCTAACTTTTAGCTAACTAATTGTGTCTAAAAGCTAACATTACTTTAACTTTTCTTTAACAGAGTAGAAATGGAAGGAGAGGATATGTCTGTCACGTTTTACTTGTTAACATCTTGGTTTCTTGACTGGTTGTTGACATAATTGTAGCTCTAGATGTGAGTGCAAAGATTTTGCAAACACAAGTTACAAATACCCTGGGGGCTAAGCCCCTGTCTTCCAATCCTAGTGACGTCCCTGTGACTTGTTATTGTGAGTGTAGGCCTACACAAATAAAAGTAGACAGTTTATAGTTTATAATTATGTCTTGCACTTTTCTGTATGGCTAAAAATGACGGAGTATTGTGAGTTATATCCGCTGTCATAAAGAACAAATGTCAATCAGAAGCGCAGGCGACTCACGGCCACGTATTTCGTTAGGCTATGTTTAAATATTGGCCTATAATATTACTTTTTAAATGTCATATGTTGATTATGAAAAGTGAGCAGCATGTACAAGATAGGCCTTGGCTATACATTAGATGCGCATTTGTCATGGAGTGGGTTCAGTCAGACATGATTTATTATTCCCGTTTTTCAATGAGTGCAGATTTCTAGTGTAGCCTATTTACTTGAACGTCTTAGGTAGTCTAATATCTATAGTTTCAGAGGCAGCTAAAATCAGAATTGAAATGTCCTGAATAAAGCTCTCTACGAGCCTGACGTGCGGTGCCGCGCTGAGTGACGACATATATGCGCGTGAATCGATGTCACATGCGCAGTCTCGCGCAAAGATAAATATAGTAAGCCTGCATAATACAATTCTAACAAGCAGAATAATACAGCAGCACGGTGCACATTTTAGCTAGCCTACGTTTAACTATTATAGTATTTTGAAGGACATAAACTTTAACTAGCTTTTCACATCAAGTCAGCGGTCACTACTTTGCATGAGGCCCTTTGTGTTTAAAACCAAACTTGAAACTTACACATCTGCTGTTAAACCTCTGAAGAATCACACACACATCACCAAACACAAAAGAAACCCTTCATTAAAGATTTCATCACACAAACAATCCTCAAAATGTCCTCCAGAGATTGATATTAATATGAGGAAGTCACACACATGAACACTCACCTCGATCAAACTTTCACAAGATACAGCTTCTCCAATCCTCCAGCTTTAACATCAGAAACACACACGGACATTCCTGATTAAACTCTGACAAACGCTTCTATTAAACACTTTAAAGCTCTGTTTTCCTGTACCGTATTCGTGTTTTACCTGCTTAAAATGGCGGCAGTCGACAGGTGAGCTCCAGCTTACTTTCACTTTGCATTTGTGACGAGTAAACACACACCACTGCGCATGCGCGAGAGCAGACGTTGACGCGTTGGAGATTCATATTTTGTGAATAAAGTGGTAAATTTTTTTTCGCGCGAGCACTCGCGTCGCTTTGTTTGTTTTTGTATTTTAATAATTATTTTGTTCTTGTTTGTTTTAATATTTTCTTTTGTGCTTGTTTTATTTATTCCTCAGTTTGTTCATTCTTTCGATCTTTGTACTTTTTCCTGTTTTTTATTTGACTATTGTCAGATTTATTCTACTTTTTCAGTTTGTTTTTATCTGTGTAATTTATGTTTTATTGCCTAATCTTTGGTTAATTTAATCCTTTGTGCATGAATTATGATAACCTCTGATGTGTTTTATTGCTCTTAGGGCTTAAAACAAGATTTGAAAAGTAATTATTTTACACATTTTCAGATGTCCACTAGAGTTTATGGATTAAACTGAAGAGATGCTGTATTAAACATAAAATTTATTTTATTGTGTGTATAAAATAAAAAAGCAATTGTATGAAATCATGTGAAAACTCTAAAATACAAACACAAATCTAGATTGATGGACGCAGTTGAAGTTCACAGAAGTTGAGCGTATCTCTGATCTCAGAACATGAGGACGGCTCTTCAGCCGGTCAGCGGTGGAAACCCAACTCAGACGCCTCCAGTGGGCCAGAGTATGTCCATTGACCCTCATCAGCTGACCATTCTGATCATGCTCAACATGGACACATTTCTCCCACAGCTCTCCTCTGAGAAGACCTGGCCATCAGGGGTTTCCAGTCTCGTCTGAAATGAGCTTTACAAGCAACATGCATCCCATAATCAGATTACTGTCTGATGTTCATGCAGATCACATTCTAATAACACAAATACATTTATTTACAGTCAAAGTGACTTCAGATGAAGCCTTCATAAACAACAGTCACAGTGAGATGATGAACTGCAGCTGAACTATAGCTATAGTGGACAGATGATTGATCCCAACTTTCTCCCAATCTAAAATCAAGACTTGGGAACTGGAACTGTGATGTGACTCATTAGATATCGCTGATGCTGCAACATTTCTACCGGCAAGAGTCTCCTAGGATAGAAGGGATGGACGGATATTCTGGAGCAGCTTGGCATTTCTGACTGGCCATTGGAGGGAAACATGGATATGATATGGATGTAAGAAACATGGATATAAGAGGCTTTCCTCTCGGTGTAAATGTGTAGGATGATGCACGAGGGTCCATCAAAACCCATGCAATGCAAGAACACGCTTTATGAACAGCCCACTGTAGTGACCGCAACACATGAAAGGGTCATTGTGTTTCTCTCTCTTCAGTTTGTTCTTTTATTCTTTCTTTCATTCGTTTTTCTTTGGCCTCGTTCATTCAATCTCTTCATCTGTTCATCCTTGCCTTCATTTGTTCAGTTTTGTCTTTCGTTTCTCTTTCTGCAGAGCTCCTGATCATAAATCATAAAGAGGGCTTTGTTTGATCACATCTGTGATATGAAATAAGTTTGTCATCCTCCGATCATGTTTATAATCACATTTAGTCATTTATCAGATGATTTTTCCACATCAATGCAATGTGACATAAACCTGAAGGAATCAGAGAAATGAAAAGCATACTGTAAAAACACTGTCAACTCTTTCACAGTTTTCATTTATTAACTTTATTGCACTTTTAATTGAATTCCTGAAATGGTCCAAACTCACGGAGAGGAAAGGACAGAAATGATTGCGACACATTAAATAATGAATAAATCCTGATGTTTTAAAGTCATCTCTTGTGTTCTCTCACATCACACTCTTTTAGTCTCGTTTAGCTCTGTTTGATTGTGTTTCTGTGCTATTATGAGTCTCTGTTCACTGCAGGACGAGATCAGATGATGGTCAGAGTTTATAGAAATATCACAAAGTTGTTCAAATAATTCTGCGTGGTGAATAATTGAATAAAGCACACAATATTACGCCTGGATAAGGGAATGAGTGTGACCAGGACAGATGGTGAGTTTATATCAACACAGATCCCATACGATCATCACAGATCTACTGATATTGAAAAGATGAAACCTGACGAACGCTTTCATAAACGCAACACCACATGAGAACATGAGTGAAAATGACAGCAAATGAACTGTATTCATGAAATCATATTCAGAGTATTTCACTCCAGCAAGCCGGCTACTTAAGTCAGGGTTATTATAGTTAACTAAGGCCTTGTCCACACTGAGACGTGTTTTATTCTCAAAGTGTCAAACGCCTCGTGATGTCGTGTGGACTGTGAAGATGGAGGTATTTCAGAACGATGATGCGTGTTTAGTCATGTGACGATACTCAACCAATAGATGTGTGTGTTTATACCGCTATTGTGCCTGTTATGTGCTCTTCACTTTCACACAGTGCCTAAAATATGTTCCTTTGCACACTTCTATCTCAGTCCTGAGGATGACAGAAAATGAGAACATGAGAGTGTTTTAAAGCATAATAATGGCGAGTGTGTGAGGCCTGGATGCACCAGTGAATGCTGGGATATTCTGCTAAATGAAATGATCCTGCTAGAAGAATTGTGTGATAACTTTATGATGTCTGTTTGGTCTGTACCATCTCCGTCAGCTTTATGGGGTTTACACATGCGCATTAAGGTGAGTTTGGCGTTTTCTGAACTTTTGGGAAACGCTTGAAAACGCTTTGAAACGAACTCAGTTTTCAGATCTCTCCGGATTAATGTAGACGCTCCTAAGGGTTAGGTGGCTCTTATGTCCCTAATTTGTTTCTCCGTTAGAAGTTTGTAATGTGTGCAAAATACCATCCATATCATTTGTTTAGGTATGCTCAAAGAATGCGTCTCTTTATCTCTTTATCAACAGGTTCTTCAATATCTGATATGATATTAGCTCAGGTTTCCTTCACTGATTAACTTCTGACTGTTTCTGATATCAGACGGACACTTTGCATAACCAGGATGAAGTGAACTTGCTTGGAAGCAAGGAGAAGTCTGTCAGGTTCTAATCTTCAATGGGGGCATTTGTGGCCTAATGGTTAACAAGTCCAAATGGTAACCCAAAGGTTGCTGGTTCGATTCCAGTATTGGCAGGAAATGACTTGAGCAAGGCACCTCATGTACATTTCCTGAAGAAAATGTGAAGTGGTGCTTACAGTTGCAAAAAAACACAATTAGCATTTTGTTAGCACAATGCTAATATTAATACCATGTTGCTACCATTATTTTGTTAACATGATTAGCATTTTTCTAGCATAATGCTAACTACATGCTAACATTTTAACATGATTAGCATGTAGTTCGCATAATGTCAAAACAATTAGCATGCTGTTAGCATTAATGTTAAAACAATTTAATGTTAAAACGTGATTAGCATTGCGATAACATTATGGTAACATAGTTATCATTTTGTTAACATAATGATGGCACGATTAGCATGTTTGCTAGAATAATTTTAACATGATTAGCATGTTAACATAATGATAAAACAATTAGCATTAAGTTAACATAATGCTAACACGATTAGCATGTTGTTAACATAGTTTGCATTTTGTTAGCATAATAAAAACAATTAACATGTTGTTAACAAAATGTTAACACGATTAGTATAATGTTGCCATCACGTTAACATGATTAGCATAATGGTAACATTATTAGCTAAAACAATTAGCATATTGTTAAAAAAGGCTAACACGATAGTATAATGTTACCATCACGTTAACATGATTAGCATAATGGTAACATTATTAGCTAGTAGTTAACATTATTAGCTAATACAATTAGAATGTTTCTAACATATAATTAACACAATTAACATTTGGTTAGCATTATTAGCTAAATGGTTATCATGTTGTTAGCTTGATGCTAACACAATTAGCATGCTGTTAACATTTTCTAGCACATTTTGACTTGTTTGTATCATGTTATAACACTAAAACAATCACTATTAGCATGTAGCTATTCACTGTTAGCATATGTAGCATTTTGCAAGTACTGTTTGCTAGCATGATTCAAAAGACCCAACCCCCATGTATGATGTTCTGATGCGTCACTACTGTGACTGTGCAGTGTTATTGTATATTCCAAATATAATCTCTTTAAGAATAACATTTGCTGATATATCTAATGTCCTTCCTCCTGAAACGTTAAACGTTAGTATTGTTCATTTGTTGTGCTGCTGCAATGTTTCTTTCTGGCTCTTCGAAAAAACTTCCGACCACTTTTAATCCTGCAGTGATCTACCCGTAATAATGCATAATTTCATTATATCCACCTCCCACCACCTCTTTATCTGCAGACGATTTCGCCCACTTCTTCACAAATAAAACTACAACCATCAGCAGTCAGTTCCCACCCCCACACACGCAGGACTTTAGATCAGCCACATCCACAGCCAAACATCTTCTCCTCCTTCTCTACACTCACTGAGGCAGAAGTATCTAAACTTCTCCTCTCCAGCCATCCCACCACCTGCCCTCTAGATCCTATCCCCTCACACCTCCTACAAGCCATCTCTCCCACACTCCTACCAGCACTCACACACATCATCAACACATCTCTCAGCACTGGCTTTTTCCCTACCACATTCAAACAGGCCCAGGTCACCCCACTGCTTAAGAAACCCACTCTAGACACATCACCTGTAGAGAACTGCAGACCTATTTCTCTCCTGCCATTCATAGCGAAAACACTTGAACGAGTTGTTTTCAACCAGGTTTCATTTTTCCTCTCACAGTCTAATCAGCTGGACATTAACCAGTCAGGTTTCAAAAAGGGCCACTCAACAGAGACTGCATTACTGTCGGTCACTGAAGCCCTGCGGATGGCAAAAGCTGCTTCCAGATCATCAGTCCTCATCCTCCTCGATCTATCTGCTGCATTTGACACAGTGAATCACCAGATTCTTCTGTCCACCCTCTCATCACTGGGCATCACAGGGACTCCACTCCACTGGTTTGAGTCTTACCTCACAGGTAGGTCGTTCAAGGTTGCCTGGAGAGGGAGGTATCTAAAGCACATCAACTGACCACGGGGTTCCTCAGGATCAGTGCTGGGACCTCTTCTCTTCTCCATTTACACTACATCACTGGGACCCATCATACAGGCACATGGCTTCTCATACCATTGCTATGCTGATGACACTCAACTCCATCTTTCATTTCAACCAGATGATCCCACAGTAGATGGACGAATCTCAAGCTGTCTGGCAGACATCTCGGCATGGATGAAAGAACACCACCTGCAGCTAAACCTAGCAAAGACTGAGCTTCGCCTTCCCTGCCAACCCGACTCTACAACACAACTTCACCATCCAGCAAGGTTCATCTCTGATTACCCTCAGGGTCAGTCAGAAATCTTGAGTAATCTTTGAGGACCAGCTGTCCTTCAAAGACCACATTTCAAAGACAGCTCGATCATGCAGGTTTGCTCTGCACAACATCAGGAAGATAAGACCGTTCCTTACAGAGCATGCAACACAACTTCTCATCCAGGCCCTTGTCATTTCTAGGCTTGACTACTGCAATGCGCTTCTGGCTGGTCTTCCATCGTGCAATCAAAACTCTTCAAACGATTCAGAACGCTGCACGCCTTGTCTTCAATGAGCCCAAAAGGGCCCATGTCACACCTCTCTTCATCTCTCTGCACTGGCTGCCACTTGATGCCCACATCAAGTTCAAGGCTTTGACGCCGCCATGGATCCACCACAGGCTCGGCATCGCATACTTCGACTCGCTCCTACGAGTCTACACTTCACCAGAAGCCTTCGCTCAGGTAAGGAGCGTAGGCTTATGGTACCATCACAGAAAGACATGAAATCCCTCTCCAGAACTTTTACATTCACCATTCCCGGCTGGTGGAACGATCTTCCTACCTCCATCCGGATGGCAGAATCACTGTCATGAGCACTTAATCTTATCATTAAAAAAAAACTCTTCTCTTCCTCTAATTTTCTATTATTCCTCCTATTCTAGCTTAAGGTTACTCTATGTAATGTCCAAAACTTGGTATTTAAGGCACTTTATGCTTTCTTCGCCTATTCATGACCAATCGCTTCCTGTACTCCTCAGTTGTAAGTCGCTGGATAAAAGCGCCTGCTAAATGCATAAATGTAAATAGCGCTTTGTTCCAGCTGGCACAATTTTATTAAGAAACATAAAAACTTTAGTCTACCGTAGCCAACAATAGCCTATCAGTTACCACATAATTATGACAATAATCACAGCCAGATATAGCAGGCAGAGGAAATAAAAATCCATAATTTTATTACCGATATACCCAAATATAAGCGGAGGTTTGTGTACTAAAAATAGGCTGAAAAATGTGGGGTCATCTTATATTTGCGATATAGACCAAATCACGGGGGGAAAGGGAGAAAGCAGAGGGAAACAGTAGAGGGCGCCAACACGATAGGCTACATAATAGTGACAGTTTACATGCACAGCATAATGACAATGCAAGTAAACCAGGTTTACATGACTTTATTAATAAACCGGGTTATTTCCTTGTAGTGACGCGTCAACAATAATAATGTCTGTATCTGACTCGGATTATCCCAAATGTTACGTCAGTTGTGATGTAATAAAGCGTGCACCGTGTCAGCGGAGATTTACGGCTCATGCAGTTACAGAGGCAAAAACTCCCTGTCCCGACCAGTTTATGCTTGCCGCTTATGACCTTACTGCGATAAAAGAAAACGGGTTCCCGCTACATGAGCATGTTCATTGTTGGCTTATTAGGCATAAAGAACGTGCATGTAAACGCACGCATTGTTATGAATGAAATAAACAGTAAAGTGCGCCAGCATAAGTTCCATCTGCACAGCTGTTCTTATAATGTCAGATGTGTTTGATTAAAAGCAGATGGTTTTTTCGATCTTCACAGTACCACAATTACATACATACATCATTATTTTTGTGAAAAGGATATTCATTTTTGTCATTCAATTTCTGAACTCATTGACAGTGCACTTTATTTTGTGACAAAATTAATCCAAGTATTTAATGAATGGTGTTAAAATGTTTTTTCCAATAAATTTATCAGTAGAATTTTCAAATAAAATTATTTTCTGTTGAAAACCAGATTTTTCCAACAAAAATATCCTCCCCAAAAAAAGTCTGGAAAAGGGGGTGGGTTGTCATCTTATATTCAGGGTCATCTTATATTCGGGTATATACTGTAATTATGAATTGTATTTCATTGTTTATTATTTTTTTTTTTTTTAAAATTGGTTAAAACTAGTTTTAAAATAGTAGGCTAATGTTCAAAGCATTGTTTTCCCTGATTTCAATTCCTGTGTAACTTCATATATTATGTTGTCATTTACATACTATATCTGAATGTATATGGAGCGTGATAAAAGCTGACCTTGAAATTGGTGTTAAAGGCGGCACAAGCAGGAAATTTTTGGGTGCACCTAAATAAAAAGTTAGTCTGGAGCCCTGCTACACTGCACAAAACTCCACATTTGAACAGTCAATACTTTAACACATAATAAAACACACTCACAGGCTCTGATTCAGAAGAGATTCACAGGTGGAACTGACCCATTGTTTAGCAATAGTCTCTGTGCACAGCCGGTCTTGTGCTCTCACAGGTTCAGGAAACTGTCCTCTGTAAAATACACAAATCCCACTGAACGACACGGATCTGATGAACTCGGGTACGAGGTGTGTGTAGACTGTACGATGATGACACCTATTGAATCTCAGGCTACGACACGTTAGTATAGAAGAATAAACGGCATCAGCATGAGCTAGTGCTGAACAAATAGAGCGAGATGAACCGCACTTTGGTCATTGTGGTTTTTATAGGCGACACTAAAGAGAAAGAAAACATGAAAACGCATCACATGACCCTTTAATACATTAATACAAATGTAACACAACTATTATTATAAACATGATAATACACTCAAGCTTCCATTGTTTGTAAATTAATCTTTCATTAGTCTTTGTCTCCCTCTGCTGGTCCAACACACACACACATTCAGGCTCTATATTCTCTCTTTGGGACAACATACACCTTTTGAGTTTATACTGTGTGTTTATTGAAATAAAATGGTTAATCTGTGAATGAGAAACTGTGATTTGCTGCTGTGAAATAAAAGGTGTTTCACTGCCGCCTCATCAGGTCTGTCAGAGGATCGTTGAAATCTAAATGAAGTCTTAATTTATAACAGTGAAGTCACTGTATCTTCAGTCTCTGTTGATTCTGTTGACTGTGAGTCTCTGTAGTGGATCCTTATTCACCATCAGATGATCAGCAGAACATCAGACTGTCACCATATCCTAAAATAAAACACACACACACAGTCACATATGCAGTGTGAGACATTACGTCTGTCACATCTTTTCATAAGAAAACTGAGCACTAACTAGATAAGCTTTATTAATTCATTCTCAAACATGATAATATAGCTTCTATCTGATGATCAAAGTCACTTTACAACATCAAAAGGTCATGAAAGGTCACTTCACACAACGGACAGCTGATGCAGAATCAGCAGAAATGATCATTACACTCCACTACACATTTCCTTTTATTTCTAGTGAGTAAATTTGAACTTTAAATGAAAATATGATGATGAAAACTGATAAAACTATTGTTACCTAGTATCTCCAGTTTATAATGTGGATCCTCTTTCAGACCAGAGAGCAGCTTCACTCCTGAGTCTCCTAGTTTATTCCCATACAGATACAGTTCTCTCAGGTGTGAGGGGTTTGATCTCAGAGCTGAAGCCAGAGCAGCACAACCTTCATCTTTGACACCACAATCACTCAACCTGTAGAGAACAATGACACACATTAAGTCTATCTCCAAAGCTGAACATGACCACTTAAAGGGCACCTATTATGCAAAATTCACTTTTATAAAATAGAGCAATACATACTGTATTAAACTGCTTTCACTTTAGTAACGACAGATGGATCTAATATACACACAAGATTTCTGTAACTGCATACGTGCACGTGCACAGGCACAACCAACTGTTTTCATCTGAACTTTGTGTTTCTGACATTACCTTGTGAGCATTTGGCAGTTTAATCGCAATAGCATATGCAAGAGAACTAGTTTAATGACTACTCACGGATGTGCTGATATCAGCTCTGTGCGCATATAAAAGGAGCATGTGTGTGAGTGTGTGTGTGTGTGTGTGTGTGTGTGTGTGTGTGTGTGTGTAAGTTGAGAGCGAAAAGGCTGTAAATCACATGCAGATGATAATATTTCATGATGATGAAGAACTGCTATGTCACATGAACATGTCTGCGATAGATATGATCATCAAAACACACAGATATCATGTTTCAGTTTTCATTGGCGTGTTCTGGTGTTCACGAGATGTGAAGGCTCCGCCTCTCGGGTGGGGAGCAGCAGCTCATTTGCATTTAAGGAAACACACACACAACAGCTAATTTTTCTTCAAACCCATAATTGGCATTTTCAACATGGTATATTAAATGATCTGTGAGGAATTTTGATCTGAAACTTCACAGGCACACTCTGGAGACACATGAGACAAAAAGGAGCATAATAGGTGCCCTTTAAACAAAATAAATAAATAATGCTGTCAATATGAAATATATATAAATACTCATTAGTTCACGCTGTTAAAATACATCAGTTAGGATTAGAGGAGAGAATATACAGTTTGTACAGTATAAAAACATTATTCCTGTGGAAAGACCCATAAAACATGGAAACCCAATGTGTGTGTGTGTGTGTGAGAGTGTGTGTAAGAGTGTGTTAAATAAATGAGCGTGTGTGTGAATGTGCTGTGTGCGATGTGTGTGTGTGAGTGAGTGAATGAGCATGCACGTGTGTGTGTGTGTGTGCACGTGTGTGTGAGTGAATGAGCGTGGACGTGTGTGTGTGTGTGTGTGTGTGTGTGTTCCTTCCTGTTGATGGTGAAGTTCGACGGAAATGGATTCAGGCTATCCGGCGGGATGAAGGAACAAACTTTCCTGCTCGTGTCCTACACTTTCTTTTACTGTCTGTGATCCTACATCCCTTTCAGCGCGGCATATGATGCACCTCCGTGGGGAAATATAAAACCAGTATTTTTTAAACTAATATTTCACTTATATTATTTTTACTACCATTATTTACTGATATCTATTTAAATGTTTTACAGGCTGTAGTATTGTTTCAATGACAGAACTAACGTTACTAAAATAAACACGCATGCTTAAATGGATGTTTGAGCCTGCTTATATTTTTTATGTTCAAAATGTATGCTATTTGATTTAATGATGAGGGATATGTGTGTGCGTATATATACTTTAACATGATCAAATTAAGTACATTCACTTTTGCAAAATGCCTCCATACACATTGTGAATATATGTTGTTTTAAAATATATAACCGTGATTTTAATCAACATTATTTTTATTCTCTTTTGTTTCATGTCTTAATATTTAGCATTTATTCATATTCAGTGATATGCCTCCTCTAAACAAATGTTGTAAACATATATTATTATTATTATTATTATTATTATAGATTGTCTTTTAAAATAAAAATATATCTATAATTTTATGAAAAGTATTATGTTGCATGTTAAAAAAATAGAATTGTGCACTGTGTGATGTTTAAACTATTTTGAACTGTAGCCAAAGTCCGGATATCATCTTGTTCAAGGAAGACGTGTCATAGCGCTGATTCTTCATAGATACGTAATCTGAGACTTATGGAAATAGGCCTAATTGTTCATTTCCATCAAATGTTATATTTCTTGTCAAATCCGTTAACGAAGTTGTGTAGACTCTCTGATCCATTTTCTCTTGCCCGGGTATGTTTTTCTGATGTGTTGACGCTTGACAGGAACTCCGCTTCCACGACCATTACGTATTTCCGGTTTTTGTGAGAAAGGTCTATTGAGTTCTCTTTCAAGTCTTGCGCTTAAACAGACAAACTCACACAAAAGTATGTCAACATGTCCATCTTGATGAACTTTATACAGTCGAGAAAGACGACGCATATCCCTGCATCAGGTCTTAAAGGGCCAGTCGCGCTTTACTGCGATCTGTTTAATCTCAAACAAAAGACAAGGACATCTCTCACTGCTCGTGATTGAATAGCTTTGTACGTTTATTAAGGATTAATCTTTCATTTCAACAGTTAAATATGCAGTTATTTAATGTTTGATTACTTTATTATATTTCTGTACCTTTCTGCAGGCCATTAGGCCTGTACATTATTATTTACTTAGTGTATTGCGTGCTAGAAGAAGGATACATTTCGATTTTGCACTTATCTATCTTGTCATAATTGTACTGTGTTAGCATATTGCATTTGAATTATAACCACGGCTGTTTTTGCCGCGCAGTCAAAGCGTTATTGTTATTGTTATTGCTGGCTTTTAGCACAGATAGTGAGTCATACTTTCGTTTGATTCGAGCCATTGACAGGCTTTTGACTTGATCCTTTGGGCTAATTACAAAGCGTCCACAGCTGTTCTTGCTCTAATAGTAAAAGGTGTGTATTTAATAAGCTTGTCCCGCGCCAGCGGAAGCGTTTCAGCCTCGTGTTCAGCCTCCTCGTGTGAAGACCGACTGGTAAAGACATCTTCTTTCGACTCTACCTGTGATCGACTCCATCCAAGAGCGAACACCGATACAGCACTTAAGTATCTAATTTTCCTGTCCTTTTCCACCTTCCTTTCTCTTTTACCATGTGCTTTCAATACATTCCCACTGTCTCTCGACCACGATCCACTATCACACACAGAAGGCAGCGCAACACTGCTAATCTGCGTCCTATTCCCTCCTCCACTAATGCCCCTCCCTCTTTTTCTGTGGGTCTATGGAACTGTCAGTCAGCTGTCAACAAAGCTGATTTCATTCCGGCCTTTGCCTCTCACTCCACTCTCAATATCTTGGCAAAGACAGCTAAAACTCATCTCTTCCGTGAACACTTATCATCATAATAAAAAAAAAAAAACTCTTCTCTTTTATTCCTTCCTTATTCTAGCTTAAGCTTATTCTATGTAATATTCAAAACTTGGTATTTAAGGCACTTTTTGCGTTTTGCGCCTATTCATGACCGATCGCTTCCTGTACTCCTATGTTGTAAGTCGCTTTGGATAAAAGCGTCTGCTAAATGCCTAAATGTAAATGTATGTAAATGTATTTAATGCACACATGAGTGAGGTCAAGTTCAACATTTTAGTTTGAGTTTTATTTTATACTGTGCATTGTTGCAATGTGCTAAATAAATATTTGCATAATTTGTAACTGATTTATTATTTGAAACTTTAATATTAATTTATACAATTGCAATGCCTTGGTTTTTATTAAAGTTACACAGTCATAGCCATAAATGCAATGGTAATAATAATTGGCATAATTTCTTTCAGTGTTTCGGTTTCGGCCAAGAATTTTGATTTCGGTGCATCCCTAAGTCTAATGAGCCTCTCCAACTGTCAACATTTGAGTTTTGTCAGTTAGAGTTTGAACTGTCTCGCTCATTTGAACATTTGAAATCAGAATCTGAGTGGACTGAAGGGACCCTTTTCACAGACTGTGATGACGCTTTAACGGTCATTAATATCGTAAATCCTGCAACGTTTTTGTATTTTCATTTTTTTTAATTTATGTACATTTATAACACTACTAGTTTGTATTATATTACTTTTGCATCAAATTACAAAAAAACAACTTACCTGCTGTGAGTGTGTTTCTAATACAGCGTCTATGGGAGTGATTGTAAAATGACATATTTCTCTCTTTTCACTGCCGTTATCAATCTCACACAATATTTTCCTCTTTTTGAAAGTTGTGAAATCACTATTGTTGCGTTTTTCTTTTGCTATTTGAGCAAATCGAGACACAAAAATGATTTAATGTATTCTCTCTTTCACCGCTATAAAAGTTAACCCAACTATGACGACTTCCGCTCTGAGAAACCCGGAAATGTGAAAAGGGTCTATAAAGCTCTACGAGCCTGACGTGCTGATGACATGTATGCGCATGAATCACTGTCACACACACACACACACACACACACACAAACACACACACACACACACACACACACACGTCAGGGTACGTCATAAGATACGCGTGCAACACACAGCCTACGACGCGCTACGAACATAAACATAACTGGGCTTTACTGGGTCACAATAATGAATATGATACTGATACATAAGAACTTATTGCATTTTATTTAAACAATGAGCAGAATAATTACAACAAAAGAAAAAGAGGAGGGGCAGTCAAGCAAGACTTTACCATAGCAACGCACTAGCAACGAACCATAGCAACGCACATGGCAACTGATAAAATATGAAGACTATTTAATAAAACTAGTGTAAATCATATCAGAATTTGAACTAAAACATACAAAATAATGCAGAATCTATAAATACAGGCCCAATAGGCCCAATATACCCTTTGGCACATGACGTCCACTGGAGGGCACAGATGTATTTTCTATATTATTAAAATCTGGATAAAAGTATTTGTTTCATCTTATTGAGCTGAAGAATATGTGTTGGTCCTGTCTGGTTATCTGAGAATAAAAGGATTGAACACTTATTCCTGAGGGATTGGTGCATCTCCTCTGTAACGGACACCAGACTCGGAGAGAGAGGTTGAACTGAACCACACAGGTATTTATTGAACAGTAGTGTCAGGACTCGGGTTTGATCCTTCTGTTTCTTCCTCCATTGTGTTTGTTTTTGTCTTTTCCACGTGTGTTTGCGCACAGCTGTTGGTGTTTCACAATCAGCACGTCCGCCGTTTGCGCTCAGCGGTTTTTCCTTATGGCTTGATTTCTCTGCTCTATCGATCCTTTCTTTCCTTTGTTCTCTGCCAGTGTGTTCTGGGCTGCTTGCTGTTCACCTGCCCGTTTTCTTCTTGTCTAGTTTTGTTGTTTTATTTGATTTTGTTTTCTGTTTCTCTCTCATATTTTGTCTCTGCCCAGTTGTGTTGCGGTTCCCTGTTCCTCTCCAGAATTCCCTGGTCTCGGACGGCTCTCTTACTGCTGACCATCTGGACTGTTACTGACGCTGGAGTTTGGATTTCTCTGGGTTGGCGTTTTGATACTTTATTTGAACCAAATATTATTGCCCCATTGTTATAATATTTGTATTTTAATTCATTTTAAAGGCCATTGTTTGCTTTGGTCTATTTTTCTTACCACAAAAAATCTGATTACTTGATTAATCGTCAAAATAATCGACCGAATACTTGATTACCAGAATAATCGTTAGTGACAGCTCTAAATGTAGCAATAGTTTGATTCCCTATTCCATTTTGTTACTTTATGAATAAATTAAATTATAAAATTCACAGTGTGACGCTCAGGTGACTCTCATTTGCAGTCACGCCACCGCCTGGCACCGTTCTCTCACGGCTCTCGCCCGCCCTGCTCGTCACACACAGAGACTCAGTTTCATGTCAGAGTCACGTATGATCTTACCTCAGTGTCTCCAGTTTACAGTGAGGATTCTCCAGTCCAGCAGAGATCAGCTTCACTCCTGAGTCTCCAAGATTATTCCTAGTCAGATCCAGATATCTCAGGTGTGAGGGTTTGATCTCAGAGCTGAAGCCAGAGCAGCACAACCTTCATCTGTGACACCACAATAACTCAACCTGTAGAGAACAATGACACACTCTTCACTCTCTCAGATCAGATCAACAGAGTCTTCATTATTTAAAAAGCACAGATCTCCATGTTTGATGTAAGTGAGATTTACCAGGTTATAAATATATATGATATAAAAATGACACATTTATAGTTTAAAAGTACACACTGATGTCTATGGAATGGCAATAACAATCCTTCAGTTATAAATGGAAACATGTGTTTTATTCATATCAGACACACATTGTGTGAGTAACTATAACGTTTACTCTATTCTTCTCACTTCACGGACACTGACTCTCATGTATTTCAGGAGAAGTGGATGAATTTACGTGTTGGAAATCCGACAGATCCGATTCTCTGAACTGCGCGCAAACTAACATGGCGGGTCCATCACGCATTATAGATCAACTAACATGATCATTATAAAGGGTTTCAAACTACAAAACACGTCACTTACACACATTTAAGAGTCAGAATATCAGGTGTTTGATGACATCACCAAAAAGATTGTGAATATTTTAAATAAAGAAGGAAAAAAATATAAGAGCGATGCATCTGTCATGCGGTGCTATTGTGTCTGCGGTGTCACGTGACTAACATGAGGCGTCGCCATGGAAATAATCAGGTGATGCTTTCTAAAATAACGGCGCCTTAAACTCACGCTGGGGCTCAGATAGAATATATCAAACTCTCCATCGGTCAGTTGGCGGATCATTTCCTTATTAATATATCTACCCTTACACACATTAACCATGGGCTTACAACTAAACACACATCAATAAATAAAACAGGGTTATTGTAGTTATTCCATGGTAAACACAAACTAACCATAGTTTTGCTTTAAATCCATAGTTTAATGATATTTGAAAAACTTAAACCACACACACACACACACACACACTCACACACACACACACACACACACACACACACACACACACACACACACACACACACACACACACACACACACAGACACACACACACACACACACAGACACACACACACACACACACAGACACACACACACTCAGACACACACACACTCAGACACACACACACTCAGACACACACGCACACACACACTATGGTGAAGTAAACTGTTCCTGTCACGTCTTTATCCTGTAAATAGGCTACAAGAATCGCCTAACATTTATATTCAATGACACGCTGTTGTCCCTTTACAGTCACTACTCTCATAAAATACTTGAATGACTGTTGACTTTAATATTTAATGTGCGTTCCCGCTCTACTGCGTTCTGTGTGTGTGACGCCTGCGCTGCGTTCAGTGAAGTTTGGAGTTTAATGCAGACTATCTCAGGACGCTTTCATGCTGAATGGAAATACTCGTGTGAATTAGGAACATTCACAGATGAGGATATAACCTGTCAAATGAACGTTTAGCGCTGAGGACACACACGCATCTGTCAAAGCGCATGACAGGGTGTGTTAAACGCTAATGCATTAGCTTGAAGCTAACATCAAGATCTCTCATGTTTTGGGCTCTGGGATCATGTCCCTTTCCCACAGGAGCTCACTCCGTCTCCACTGCACTATTCTTCATATAAATTATAACGCTCATCTGGGAATCTCATCAGATCTGTGAGGGAAATCATTTATAAACCTACAGCAACACAGGAGAATACGTCAATACCTCTGAAATATGAGAACTGTTCATCGCCATTTCACAATAAAAGTTTCATCTCTGAGTTTGAGTTTGCGTGTTTGATGTCCACATATTCTTGTTCCAGAAATTACAGCGGCTGTAGCATTTCTGCCAGTAATGGACACACACACACACACACAAACACACACACACACACACACACACACACACACACACACACACACACACACACACACACAGTGATGATTGTTCTCAGTGTTACTTACACAGCTGATCTAGTTGCTGTAACCACAGGCAGCATCTTCTGAAGAACTTCATCTGCTGTGTTTACTCTGTGACTGTTTGAACATAAAGAATAAGTTAATCAGGGCTGGACATTAACACTTGTCCGTTTGTCCGGGACAAGTGGATTTTGAAGGGCAAGTGTCCGACCAGACAAGTATCCTGATTAAAACGGCAATAACAAAAGATATCTAGGGAATCACCAGAACGCAAGAATGATTGTGCATTGATTTAGTGTAAGTGTCGATGGATAGTGGATAATAATGATATAATGTAATGTATAATGAACTGGTGTTAACAAGGTTGAGCTGTTGACGCTCGTGCAGCCTCTCGAGGAGAAATCACAACAAACGAGCGCCGCTCACACAGAGAAACTCCGTTAACATACACGGTTAAAATCACAAACTGTGGAGTTTTTATATTTATAACATATGATAGCTACAGTTAAGCAACACCACACAATCAAGAGTGCTGTTTTCCTGAATACAATCACGATGACACTGATTTCATATGACAGCTCAATAAACAGTTAATTAACATTAAGTCACTTACATTTCAGATGCAATATTGACTGTTTCTGTTCTATTTCAGCAGCGAAAATAGATCCAAACAAAGATCACAGCAGAACCGTAACGCTTCTCACAGCAACAGTGTGTTACTGAACGATTCAGCGTTTGAATGAATCGGTTGAATCAAAGATTCAATGACCTGTTCATAAACGACAGCCTCATTCTTGAATGAATCGTTTGAATGAGCGACTCAATGACTCGGTCATTAAGAGTCACCTGCGCCACCTACTGGTGCTTTAGTTTCATGGTTAAACATTTCTTATTTCTATATTCTAAATATTTAAAACAATCTCATAACATTTATTTAATGTAGTTGTCATTTTTTTGTGTAAATGATTTAATTTGATTGGTAACCCCTATAGTGTCTTATTCTAATTTAATTTACTGATCAAATTTAAGCATTTTTAAAAGCTGAAGCATAACATTTAATAAGATTATGGAAAAAATGCCCTTTGTAAAAGGTAAAAATATCAGATGTGCAGATTTAAACATGTCAAAGCTGCTTGAACACTGGAGAGAATATTGCTTCAGAATAAATTATATTTACAACACTAACAAAAATTCTGGACAAACTATTTTAATGTGAATGACAAACACGTGAACAGGCTTAATGTCGAGCCCTGAGTTAATTATTACTGAAAATAATAATAATAATTAATATCATAAGTAAATAATACATTAAATCCCCTCAAATGCTGTTTTAATGAAGCTGGTTTATACCGGACACAGATCTGTGGTCTCTTTCTGGTCAGTGTTTCTGTGTCCGGTCTATTAGTCTGCATTTACACTACAACACTCAGTGCTCAGATCTATGATGACATCAGAGGTTACTGTCCCGTCCGTTGCTATGGTGATCACTGTGTCAACCATCACAGTTTCAGGAGCGACTCCGATCAATAGTTCAGCGGATTCACTCCCATAATCAGACATCCCCGCTCTCCGGGAAGTTCCAGGAGTCTCCTCATGTTGATATTGGGAGCGCCTCAAACGGACGGCTGCATCCTAGTGAGGTTGTGTCTTTCCTAGTCCAGTCCTTCTGAGGCTTGTAGACTCCAGTCCTCCTCAGCATTAAACACTATGAGACGCTCTAGTAAGGGCTCATGGCTACGGCACACGTGTTCCCGCCCCACGGTCACGCCACCAAAATACTGTTCAAACTTCATTCTGGGAAACACTTTGTATTAAAGATCTTTATATTAACTGGCTGTTCTATGAATGCAATGCAGTGAATGACAGCCGTCTGTGTCTCCAGTGGCTCACATTATTGGCAGTTTAGTGTCGACTGATTCATTTACACCAAAACAAAAGATAACACGTGTGCCTTCATCTCTGAAAACATTATTTGTGTCTTACATTTCATGATGAACTCAGATAAGCTCAGTGCCGTTTCTCCAGCAAGTCTTCTTCATGAATGTGAATGTGTGCAAAGGATTGTGGGGGATTAAGCTGAATTAAAGATGCGAAACGAAGGATCCTTCAAACTGAGACGCCTTCAGAGGCGCTTGATGACGTGCAGTCGAGATATGCAGCCTTACTAGGACACAGCCTCCGCTTGAGAAACACCGCAAATTATGAACAATATCCCAGAAATCAATCTGTGCCCCGTGATTTAAACACCTCTGATCTCTGTGTTTCTCTTTGTTCATAATGTTTTAGACTGTAATGATTCAACTCACTGTTACTTACCCATCATTTCCAACTCCAATTAATCTGCTCAGGTCAAACTCCTGCATCGTCTCCTCTGAGGACAACAACACAAAAACTAAAGCTGACCACTGAGATGAGGAGAGTTTCACAGCACGTAATCCTCCACGGCTCGTGATGAGGTTGAGCTTCGCTTCACCAGTGAAAGATCACCCAGTTCATTCAGACAGTGAAACAGATTGATGTATTTATCTGGAGAGGGATTCTCACTGATCTTCTCTTTAATATAGTTGACTGTTTTCCTATTGTTGTGAGAGCTGTTTCCTGTCTGTGTCTTTAGTTCTTGTAAGAGACTCTGATTAGACTCCACTGACAGACCCAGAAGGAAACGAAGGAAAAGGTCCAGATGCCCATTTTTACTGTCTAAAGCCTCATCCACAGCTCTCTGATGGAGATCAGACAGTGAAGGTGTCTCCATTAGTTGGTTTGGTGATCTGGTCAAACACATTGATGTTCTTGTTTATAAAGGAGAGATGCACATATAGTGCCGCTAGATGTTCCTGAAGGCTCAGATGAACAAAGCAGAAGACTTTCCTGATACAAGTCCGACTCCTCTCTGAAGATCTGAGTGCACAATCCTGAGTACACTGATGCTTCTGTCACATCAATGCCACACTCGCTCAGGTCTTCCTCATAGAAGATCAGGTTTCCTTTCACAAGCTGCCGATACGCCAGTTTTCCCAGTTTAACAATCATGTCTTCATCTTTCACTCTCTTCTCATAGTCCTTCTCATGTTTGATGTTGGTCTGAAGGATCAGGAAGTGTGTGTACATTTGAGTGAGAGTCTTGGGGATCTCTCCAGTCTCTGCTTCACTCAACATCTTCTCCAGAACAGTGGCTGAGATCCAGCAGAAAACTGGGATGTGACACATAATAAAGAGGCTCCTTGATGACTTCAGGTGTGAGATGATCCTATCGGCCAGACTCGGATCACTGATTCTCTTCCTGAAGTATTCCTCCTTCTGTGGGTCACTGAAGCCTCGTGCACTCTGTCACTCGATGGACACACTCAGAGGGGACGAGATCAGCTGCTGCGGGTCTGGAGGTGATCCAGATGAGAGCCGAGGGAAGCAGATTCCCCGCAATGAGGTTCGTCAGCAGCTCGTCCACTGAGGCTGATTCAGTCACATCACACAACCTCACATCGCTCTGAAAATCCAGAGACAGACGACACTCATCCAGACCATCAAAGATGAACAACACTTTATACTGATCACTGGATATTTCCATTTCTTTGGTTTCAGGGAAAAAGACATGAAGAAGATCTGAAAGACTGAGTGTTTTGTCCTTCATCAAGTTGAGCTCTCTGAAAGGAAGTGGAAATATGAGCTGGACCTGATTCTGTTTCCCTTCAGCCCAGTCCAGGATGAACTTCTGCACAGAGACTGTTTTTCCAATGCCAGCGACTCCCTTTGTCAGCACAGTTCTGATGGGTTTGTCTTGTCCAGGTAAAGGTCTAAAGATGTCACTGCATTTGATCGCTGTGTCCTCTGTTTCTGCTCTCCTGGACTGTGTCTCAATCTGTCTCACCTCATGCTCATTATTGATCTCTCCACTTTCACTCTCTGTGATGTAGAGCTCTGTGTAGATCTCATTCAGGAGTGTTGGGTTTCCTGCTTTGATATTCCCTCACACAAACACTCAAACTTCTTCCTCAGATTTGATCTCAGTGTGACGAGGACTTCAGCAGGTTTAGAGTCATGGCTGTAAGATTAAAATACCACATTATTACACAAGTTAGAGAAGTAAATAGCCATAGATCACAGAATGGATGATTTGTTTGCTGTATTATGGGACACAGAACAGCATACGGTTTCTGAAATGTGTCAATCATTAATCATGTGTTTGAGTGATGTGTGATGTCATCGCAGCTCCTGAAATTAAACCACAACAAAAGTCCCACATTTTACCTGAAACCAGGACACATGCTTTCATTAAAGTCTTGTGGTTGAATCTCAGTGAACACAGTTTTGTTTTGAACTGGTCTGGATTGAAGATTTGCCCTTAAATCAGAATGAAGAGGGTAAAGAATCAGACACACTGATATTGATGTAATTGTGTCATTAACTGAGTAACAGACCAACAGCTTTTACAGTGTGTGAATGTATTAACAATACAATACATAGAGCTTTACACAAGAGTGCAGTGATCATCATTAATAGACTGAAACGCACAGGATCTGAACTCATTACACTGCTGTATATTAATAACAACTTCATAAAGATCAAATACTAAAAACATAACTGTTATAGAGATGATATACCTGAGATCAGGCCGTGTGTCTCCACTCTTAAACACTGGTGGATCACCCATAGACCAGTCACTCTTCACAGACACACAGCTGGACTCTGGGTTTGAGCTCTTCTGCTGGACTGAACTGGAACAGAGAACAGATTCAATTTAATCCTTTGAATGAATGAGTTCATCCAATATGATCAGATTAGGTATCTAAGTTAAAACTAAGTCAAATAAAAGTTAGAAGTGCTATATGTTCTGATCGCCAACCTGCGACTCGACTGATCACACTATACGTGTGAAATATGCGTGATAACCCGTGCCGGGTTGACCAGGAAAACAATGGAATGCAATGACATTTGTTTATTAATACTCATAAGGCAGACCACAGCCATAGAAGTATGACACACAATTAGGGAAAGGCCAGGATTAGACAGAACAACGATTAGAGGAGACACATTGAGTTGTGGTGTGAGGAGAACCAGTGGAGAACAGGGCAGGAGTCTCGTGAGAGACCAGTGTTAGATTATAATATAATGTTATATACGCTGATGTGAACACCGCTCAGATTACAATACTGTACAGATTATTATCATGTATCAGGCAAAAGTGAAGCTGCTGTTGGTCATCTAGGAGTATTGATGCTTACCAATAACAGAAACTGATAAGCTTTGAGCATCTGGCATAAGTCTCGCTAATATCCGCCCACACTAAACGTTACGTGACGTTTCTCATCACGACGGGTTTGATAGTTAGCAAATGTTTAAAAAACAAGACTCACGGTGCACAGTTTACGCTTCGAGCTGCATCTCTGACGGATCCGTGACCGTCGCCGAACCACAGACAGTATAACGCTAGTGTTATTGTGTGTGTTTCATGTTCCTTTATTCATTCATTCTGTGTTATGGGTTTATTTTGTGCAAATTCACAGATAGTGAAAGACTGTAAAATAATTATAATGGTTTTAGGAGTTTAAAGGATATCTTGCATAGTATGGTGGGTGTGATCAATTGGTCTTTTGTCAAACAGGTCTATGAGGGAGTGATTTCCCATTATTAACGTGTTTCCATTTGAAAGAAGGGATTGTCCGGTCTGAATACTTAAATACGATGTAGCAGAAAGTTTGGGGCTGAATTCTGGAACCAGGTTCGTCCGTGATACTGGATGTCTTAAGACAAACCAGCGTTACGTAACATTCAGGAAGTCAGTAATGCATCTCTCACTCTTCAGAGTATTTGATGTTATGTATGAATTATTTTGAATTTATTATGGAATTGGCATTATATATTTACCTGACTGTTAATAAATTGTTACACTTTGATTTATTCTGGAATTATTAACGATCTCTTGGAGATTATGAATGAGTACTTTCCACAAAGGGTTAAACGGAATAATTAAATGTGTGCTTAACTATTAAATATAAATTACCAAACAATCAATTAGCATTCTAATCTAAATGAGAAATTATGATAAAATGGAGTCAGATTCACCCGCGAACCGCTACCTCCATTGGAGCGAGTGTCAGCGGCCTTACGATAGTGTGAGGATGTAGATCACGTTATGAGTATGCATTTGAGGAACTTGAATATTTACATTAAGCTCAAGAGCACAGAGCGGTTTCTGGACATGTTTCAGCTCTTTCAGATCGGATCATTCACTGAGAAATGAGTAGAAATGGTATTCTGTAAGATGAAATATTTTGCAAGCATGTGATAAGTCAATATTTCTCAATATGAGCACTTTTTGTCTCTAATGATACTGAGTTTGTTAAAGTGAGTGTGTGATGTTTTAATGAACAGTGAAGGTTGAACAATAGTAATCTGGGCCGGGCGATCTTTGACTATTAAGGGGTTAATGTACATCATTTGTTTTCATCAATGTTGAAATTGATTTTCGTAAAAACAACGGGAAAATAAGCATCGTGTGTGGATGTTTATTCATTTAATATCATCCTTTACATGAGTATTGCAATGTTGAACTCCATCATATCGGCGGATGATAATCCTCCGGTGTGAAGTGAACACTATACACACCCCGCTGCAGTGTCGTCGAGGCAGATGCAGAAGTGAAGTCCTGTCTCTTCATCTGCACAAAACACCACCATACAGGTTTTTTCTTTTTTAGGAAACCTGTGGACTCGATGTCCTGACAGACAGCCAATGAAACGCCTACTTAACTACTAAATGTGTGCTCTTATATCTTTTTAAAACATTTTAAATCCTGCATTACCTTTTCATATGGTATTTTCATACAAGGTTATAAATTCATTACTTTTACACAAAGTGCTCATTGCTTTTCACATGTGATTCCCACAGACTCGCCTTCATGGTTTGAACAATGACATCATCAATTGCAAATTGATGGACAATGGTTTAAATTTCCAGTGATAATAAAATTAAAGTAAATATTAAACAAACGAGTAAATAAAGTGAAGAACAAGTCAATTAAAAGGTGTCGGTATATATGTTTAGAAGACGTGGTTATATGGTTTATCCGTTTTGCAACACAAACTGGAGGAAAGCAACAGTTTGCTAAAGTGCAGCTACTTTGATAGCTACAGAAATTATAAATCTCCCTTCTCGTTTCTTTCTTCTGCGTTAAAGATGAAATGGTTTAACTTCTGTTTTGGCGCAGGCACAGTGAGGGTAAAACACTGTTTAGGGCAGTCGGTTCGCAGCTCTGCTTCAACTGTGCCATACTCGCTTCCCCGAACACTGCAAGAACACTGCACAACACACACGAACGGCACAAGCTCAACTTCAGCACGACTCAAAAAGATGTCCAGCTTTAGGAGAGTTGTAACACTTTTGCTGTAACGTCTGTAACTCTGTTAGTGATTTGTGTCTCATACTTTGATTATAATATTCTACATTTATCTGCTACAAATTATATTTGAATTAAAGTCCACTATACACCCCTAAACTGGATAAATTAGTGTCAGGTACAAAGGATTTTTATTAATTTTACACATACATTTTTTATTTCTTAATAGACTGCAAATTGCTATATCTGAACTCATTACACTGATGTATATTAATAATAATTTCAGAAAAATCTAATATAAGCATAACTTTTATTTACATTTACATTTATGCATTTGGCAGACGATTTTATCCAAAGCGACTTACATTGCATTCAAGGAACACATTTTACATTTTGTCAATTCTTTTATAGAGATCAAATACTATAACCATAACTGTTATAGAGATGATATACCTGAGATCAGGCCGTGTGTCTCCTCTCTTAAACTTCACTGGTGGCTTCCCCATAGAGTGGTCACTCTTCATAGACACACAGCTGGACTCTGGGTTTGAGCTCTTCTGCTGGACTGAACTGGAACAGAGAACAGATTCAGTTTAACTTTAGATTACTGGGATCATTCTTTATATATGTGTGTGTGTGTGTCTGTGTGTGTGTGTGTGTGTGTGTGTGTGTGTGTGTGTTTGTGTGTGTGTGTGTGTGTGTGTGTGTGTATGTGTGTGTGTGTGATTGTTTTCTATGATGTAACACAATATTGATCAGTGTGTGTTGAAAGCACCTGCGTCCTGCAGAGAAATCTCCATCTGTGGATCCTTGTGGATCAGCCATGATGAAGCTGCAGGAGAATCTGATGAGTTTGAGCTCCTCCACTGACTCTGAATGAACAAACATCACACACTAAATTAAATGATTACATTAAACATCCTTCATCATTTATCTGCACACATCTGGAGTGTGTGAGGAAAGGATCACGTGACTGTGAACTCAAGCTCAGTCGCTCATGTCTAATGATATTCTAGTAGCGACTGACTCGGTGACTCCGTGATCCTAATATTGTTATATTCAGAAAGCATGGTGTATCATTTCACTGATATGCTAAATTGATCTACCTCTAAAACGCAACGAATATGCTACTCTGAAATCTCTTTTGCATGCCTAGATGAAGTGAAACTGTGGTTCTCAAAATGTTTTATTTTTGAATGAATCAAAATCAGAGGTTATTGTATTTGGCTCTCATGGAGACTCTGGGAACAGGAGCATTGACCTGGACTACCTTGCTCCATTTACTTCACCCTGCATTAAGAATCGAGGTGTTTTCTGGGACCAGAACCTCAAATTTGAAAAACCAATAAATGCTGTGATCAGCTCTTGTTTTTTCCAGCTGTGTCTTCTCTCTAAGATTAGATCTTCTCTTACTGAGAAAACCTAAGAGATTGCTATCCATGCGCTCATTACAACTCGTTTGGACTTTTGCAATTCTCTGTACTATGGTATGTCCAAAAATTATATTGCTCGACTTCAACTAGTACAGAATGCCACAGGAAAGTTCCTCAAAAGAAAGCGTGAATTTGATCACGTATCTCCAATTCTTGCAATTCTTAAATCTCTACACTGGTTACCTGCGCATCTCAGAATTGATTTTGAAATACTGCTCTACTTAAATCATCAAATAACCTGGAACCAGGCCGGTCGCAAGGGGGGGGCGAGGCCCTGTGTGAACATGATATGCGAGGCCCAGGGGTATATTAACGGGAAAAATATTTTGTTTATGTGAATATATAAAAAAAAAAAGTTAAACTGTAACTGAACTGCACAGTGCGCCCATTTTGAAGCTTAAATTAGCCTATATGTTCTACATTATGAATGGGTCAAAAGCGTTTTCCAAAGACCTGAATCACCTTGAGTTAGTTTGGACTGCTCTCTCAGTCACCGCGTTTTCATTATATTTGCTTTTGCGTTATTCTATATATCGAATATCGATAAAAACTACCACGAAATGGTGGCGTGTTTCCATTAACCGATGTTATGCGACTAAAACGTTTTTTTCTCCTCGTGATAAGTCATTCCAAAAAGTATGCCACATAAGTTGGTAGGTTTATGTATATCCCAGTCACCCAAATAGCCATTATGTTTAATGAAAGGAGACATAGGCGTGTTATTCAAGCAATGATTCAAATTAAAAGAGCGAAATGTTTGAATTTGCATGGTGGTAAAGCTATTTTTTTATTTGGGTTTGTTAGAAATATGAACAGAATTTAGAAATTCTTTTGGAATTAAAAATGTTGCTTATATGGAGTCAATATAATGCCACATAGTTTTGCAAAATAATAAAGTATTGGAAAAGAAAAAAAAGTTTTGCAAACAAAAATAAAGTATTGAGAGAGAAAAAAAAGGAAAAGGAAAATAAAGTTGTTTCATTTGCAACACAACTTTTATTCTGCGCAGCGTTTCAGTTTCAATAAACACCACTTCTAACTTAAGCAAACGCTTTTAATACACATTTATTCATAACAAAACAAAACCATGCCCGTTTTAGTGCTAGTAAAAGTGTGAGTACAAGGAAACGATCCACCCGCATGAGCTCAGCCATGGTGCCTTCATCTGTGCTGATCTGCGTCTCGAGGAGATGATGTCACACGGAGGGAGGCGTGGCCATGTCAGCTGAACACGCCCCAGTTTCTTGACTCCACCCCCCATGTCAAAACAGTGCCACAAAGACACGCACAGAAAAGTGAAGCACACAGGGGAAACGGTATCGCAAGCACACAGAAACACTGCGCAGAATAAAAGTTGCTTTGCAAATTAAACAACTTTATTTTCCTTTTGCAAGACTTTTTTTTTTCTCAATAATTTATTAATTTTTTGCAATACTTTATTTTTGTTTGCAAAACAGTCTTTTTTTCTCTCTCAATACTTTATTATTCTTGTGCAATATTTTACTTTTGTTTGCAAAACTTTTTTTTTCTCTCAATACTTTTTTTTGTGCAATACTTTATTATTTTGCAAAACTATGTGGCATTATATTGACTCCATACGTTTAATAATTAAAATAATGTTTTGAAATGAAAAGTTTGGATCACGCAACATAATCTGTTCCCTGAATTAACTGACTTGTTATTGTGAGTGTAGGCCTACACAAATAAAAGTAGACCGTTTATAGTTTATAATTATGTCTTGCACTTTTCTGTATGGCTAAAAATGACGGAGTATTGTGAGTTATATCCGCTGTCATAAAGAACAAATGTCAATCAGAAGCGCAGGCGACTTCTGCCTGCCTCGTACTTCGTTAGGCTATGTTTAAATATTGGCCTATAATATTACTTTTTAAATGTCATATGTTGATTATGAAAAGTGAGCAGCATGTACAAGATAGGCCTAGGCTATACATAAGATGCGCATATGTCTGGAGACATGGAGTGGGAGACATGATTTATTCCTTCCGTTTTTCAATGAGTGCAGATTTCTAGTGTAGCCTATTTACTTGAACGTCTTAGGTAGTCTAATATCTATAGTTTCAGAGGCAGCTAAAATCAGAATTTAAATGTCCTGAATAAAGCTCTCTCTACGAGCCTGACGTGCGGTGCCGCGCTGAGTGACATATATGACCGGTCAAGCCAGTCGTGCTTTGAAAATACACGGTCAAGCAGCCGCACTTTCTTTTGAATGCGCGTCTAATCGTGCTCTTACGGCACGGTGCTGGAAGCGGTCAAAATGGATTTAACGACTCTGAAATAAAGGCGTTTCATTTATACTTTGCATTTTACCCTACTTGTTTTTAAGACCATGGGTCTAAACTGTAAAACGGTGTTGAGGCTGCATGGCGCGGCGCACGCTTGGTTACAAACACAAATAACGGAAAAAATATAAGTTAAAGTGTTAAATAAGATCATGACTACACTGTGTGTTGCTCTCCTGTATCCGCTTGGTCTAGTCAGCGTAAAACACTGAGAGATCTCAAGGCAGGTGGACACTGGTTGTGGCTGGCGCGACGCTTGAATGCGTGCTCGATTACAAACACATATAGTGGAATAAAATATAAGTTAAAGTGGTAAATAGTGTCATGATTGCACTGTGTTGCTCTCCTGTGTCAGTCTGGTCTAGTCAGCTGTAAACACTGAGAGATCTTGAGGCAGGCTCAAAAGCGATTGGTTAGTGGTGAATAATGACCTAATATGCATACCGTAGTGGCTCGTGTACTGTAGTTTGTGTAAAACTGCGGAACAGCGTTGTCGATATTGTTCACATGCATCTACCGGACTGGCAGCTGCCTCCAGCACTGGCAGGTTTTAGAGGAGCTGCCTTAACCAGTGACGGGTTCCTTCAGTCCTGGCAGGTTTCTGTGGCAGCTCCCCCTGCCACGCAAAGATTTTAGTCCTACTGTACATGCGCGTGAATCGCTGGCACATGCGCAGTCTCGCGCAAAGATACAAATATAGTAAGTTAGTAAGTAAGCCTACTGCATAATAACATTCTAACAAGCAGAATAATACAGCATCGTGGTGCACATTTTAGCTAGCCTATGTCGTTTAACTTTTATAGTATTTGGAAGGACATAAACTTTAACTAGCTTTTCACATCAAGTCAGCGGTCACTACTTTGCGCGAGGCCCTTATGACGGTACTGCCCAGGGCTGGACTGGGGCTAAAATTCGCCCAGGCAAACCCAGCCCATCCGCCCATGAGTTCCCGTTACTGTTTTGCTGGGGTTAGGGCCTTAAATTGGAGTAAATAAATAAAACTAGAACAGGGACAAATAATGATATATATTATTGAATTTACTGCAAATGCAGATAACAAACTTAATATTGCACTTTTGTCACACAGAAATGCACTTGACAGTAAAGCATTGATTTAGAGATTTAGGATGCAGTAAAGTAAATTTACTGCTTTTAAATGCTGTCAACATTTACTCACTCTCATGTCATCCCAAACCTGTATGACTTTCTCTCTTCCGTGAAACACAAAAATATATATTCTGAAGAATGTCGGCAACCAAGCCCTTTTAGGCTACCATCGAATATTGTTTGAACACAAAACCTCAAATTACACAGAAATAAATTCATTTAGGTTTGGAATGACATTGGGGTGAGTAAACAATCACATCTTTGGGTTGAACTACCCCTTTAAAAACAATAAAAAACCACCTTGAGTTGACACCTAATTTATGCAAGACACTGATATCTATCTTTCATGAGGTTCTCAATGAAATAACATTTAGTTAAATCTAATTAGTTCTATTACAAAGTTGATAAAACATTTAAAGAGAAAAAAGCTTTTTCCTTAATTCATGGGATCCAAGCTTTAAAGCTGTTTTGTTGAATTATAATGGCATTTTAACTGAGTTTAACTGTAAGATCATGGTAGTCACAGGTAAACCATGCTCCTCATTACCATGGGTATGCTTTTAAAATATATAAACCATACATAATAAACTATTGAATTTGTAATAAAAAAAATATTGTAAACATGTAGAAAATACGAAAACAGCCTCTATAAAAGTGATTTATATTTCGAAATATTTAATGTAAGTAATAGCAACGTTTTTAATAAATATGTTTCTTCCAAAACACCAATATTTCTTCACTTTTAGGAGATGCCAGGTGAATTGTGGTTGTGCTAAAGTGACAAGTGTGTATTTGTGTGTATTGCCGTTTTCCACTTAACCTCATCATGTATTTCCATGCTCGTGTCAGTTTTCAGCTGATTCTCCACAGAACCTGTAATGTTCCCATATAGCACACGATTGCATAAAACAAAATTCGGAGTGAAAGTGCCGCCCATCCCTTCATAGAGCAGCAGGACCGCAGCGCTGTCCGGAGATTCGCCTTTTGCGGTTCCATGCGCTCAAATAGTTTTATTATAAAAAAAATAAAAAGCGCCTAATATAGAGGGGAGGTCTCTCTCGCTTTGGCCTGTCAATTCAGAAGACAAACCAATGGGCCGCTGTCCCTGCATGATGGGCCAGTCAGTGGCAAATAAATAAATAAATAACCTTGTATCGGCCCCAAAGTGCGTCGGCCCACCGGGAAAATGCCCGGTATGCCAGATTACCAGTCCAGCCCTGGTACTGCCTGGAACCGTTTGTCTGAGCTACTCTGTCCACACAATCCCACAGGAAATCTGAGGTCTGGGGATAAGAGACTTTTATCTGTCCCCAGATCTCGATTAAAACACAGAGGAGACAGAGCCTTTGCTATTTCCGGCCCTAGGCTATGGAAGAGCCTTCCGGATTATATCAGATCGGCTCAGTCTGAAAACACTTTTAAATCTTCTCTTAAAACCTACTCTCTTTCTATAGCTTTTAATTCACTGTGATTTTATGTCATAAATGTTGGGCTATGTCCTTGTTTCTTTAACTTGTGTATTGTTCAGCACTTTGGTCAGCCATGTTTGCTGTGTTTAAATGTGCTAAATAAACCAAACTTGAAACTTACACATCTGCTGTTAAACCTCTGAAGAATCACACACACATCACCAAACACAAAAGAAACCCTTCATTAAAGATTTCATATCAAACAATCCTCAAAATGTCCTCCAGAGATTGATATTAATATGAGGAAGTCACACACATGAACACTCACCTCGATCAAACTTTCACAAGATACAGCTTCTCCAATCCTCCAGCTTTAACATCAGAAACACACACGGACATTCCTGATTAAACTCTGACAAACGCTTCTATTAAACACTTTAAAGCTCTGTTTTCCTGTACCGTATTCGTGTTTTACCTGCTTAAAATGGCGGCAGTCGACAGGTGAGCTCCAGCTTACTTTCACTTTGCATTTGTGACGAGAGTAAACACACACCACTGCGCATGCGCGAGAGCAGACGTTGACGCGTTGGAGATTCATATTTTGTGAATAAAGTGGTAAATTAGTTTTTTGCGCGAGCACTGTCACTTTGTTTGTTTTTGTATTTTAATAATTATTTTGTTCTTGTTTGTTTTAATATTTTCTTTTGTGCTTGTTTTATTTATTCCTCAGTTTGTTCATTATTTCGGTCTTTTGTACTTTTTCCTGTTTTTTATTTGACTATTGTCAGATTTATTCTGCTCTTTTTCAGTTTGTTTTTATCTGTGTAATTATTATGTTTTATTGCCTAATCTTTGGTTAATTTAATCCTTTGTGCATGAATTATGATAACCTCCTGATGTGTTTTATTGCTCTTAGGCTTAAAAACAAGATTTGAAAAGTAATTATTTTACACATTTTCAGATGTCCACTAGAGTTTATGGATTAAACTGAAGAGATGCTGTATTAAACATAATCCCGTAATAACACAGCAATATTGTGTGTATAAAATAAAAAAAAGCAATTGTATGAAATCACGTGAAAACTCTAAAATACAAACACAAATCTAGATTGATGGACGCAGTTGAAGTTCACAGAAGTTGAGCGTATCTCTGATCTCAGAACATGAGGACGGCTCTTCAGCCGGTCAGCGGTGGAAACCCAACTCAGACGCTCCTCCAGTGGGCCAGAGTATGTCCATTGACCTCATCAGCTGACCATTCTGATCATGCTCAACATGGACACATTTCTCCCACAGCTCTCCTCTGAGAAGACCTGGCCATCAGGGGTTTCAGTCTCGTCTGAAATGAGCTTTACAAGCAACATGCATCCCATAATCAGATTACTGTCTGATGTTCATGCAGATCACATTCTAATAACACAAATACATTTATTTACAGTCAAAGTGACTTCAGATGAAGCGCCTTCATAAACAACAGTCACAGTGAGATGATGAACTGCAGCTGAACTATAGCTATAGTGGACAGATGATTGATCCCAACTTTCTCCCAATCTAAAATCAAGACTTGGGAACTGGAACTGTGATGTGACTCATTAGATATCGCTGATGCTGCAACATTTCTACCGGCAAGAGTCTCCTAGGATAGAAGGGATGGACGGATATTCTGGAGCAGCTTGGCATTTCTGACTGGCCATTGGAGGGAAACATGGATATGATATGGATGTAAGAAACATGGATATAAGAGGCTTTCCTCTCGGTGTAAATGTGTAGGATGATGCACGAGGGTCCATCAAAACCCATGCAATGCAAGAACACGCTTTATGAACAGCCGTCCACTGTAGTGACCGCAACACATGAAAGGGTCATTGTGTTTCTCTCTCTTCAGTTTGTTCTTTTATTCTTTCTTTCATTCGTTTTTCTTTGGCTCGTTCATTCAATCTCTTCATCTGTTCATCCTTGCCTTCATTTGTTCAGTTTTGTCTTTCGCTTTCTCTTTCTGCAGAGCTCCTGATCATAAATCATAAAGAGGGCTTTGTTTGATCACATCTGTGTGATATGAAATAAGTTTGTCATCATCCGATCATGTTTATAATCACATTTAGTCATTTATCAGATGATTTTTCCACATCAATGCAATGTGACATAAACCTGAAGGAATCAGAGAAATGAAAAGCATACTGTAAAAACACTGTCAACTCTTTCACAGTTTTCATTTATTAACTTTATTGCACTTTTAATTGAATTCCTGAAATGGTCCAAACTCACGGAGAGGAAAGGACAGAAATGATTGCACATTAAATAATGAATAAATCCTGATGTTTTAAAGTCATCTCTTGTGTTCTCTCACATCACACTCTTTTAGTCTCGTTTAGCTCTGTTTGATTGTGTTTCTGTGCTATTATGAGTCTCTGTTCACTGCAGGACGAGATCAGATGATGATCAGAGTTTATAGAAATATCACAAAGTTGTTCAAATAATTCTGTGTGGTGAATAATTGAATAAAGCACACAATATTACGCCTGGATAAGGGAATGAGTGTGACCAGGACAGATGTGAGTTTATATCAACACAGATCCCATACGATCATCACAGATCTACTGATATTGAAAAGATGAAACCTGACGAACGCTTTCATAAACGCAACACCACATGAGAACATGAGTGAAAATGACAGCAAATGAACTGTATTCATGAAATCATATTCAGAGTATTTCACTCCAGCAAGCCGGCTGTACTTAAGTCAGGGTTATTATAGTTAACTAAGGCCTTGTCCACACTGAGACGTGTTTTATTCACAAAGTGTCAAACGCCTCGTGTTGTCGTGGTGGACTGTGAAGACGGAGGTATTTCAGAACGATGATGCGCGTTTAGTCATGTGACGATACTCAACCAATAGATGTGTGTGTTTATACCGCTATTGTGCCTGTTATGTGCTCTTCACTTTCACACAGTGCCTAAAATATGTTCCTTTGCACACTTCTATCGCAGTCCTGCGAGGATGACAGAAAATGAGAACATGAGAGTGTTTTAAAGCATAATAATGGCGAGTGTGTGAGGCTTGACGCACCAGTGAATGCTGGGATATTCTGCTAAATGAAATGATCCTGCTAGAGAATTGTGTGATAACTTTATGATGTCTGTTTGGTCTGTACCATCTCTGTCAGCTTTATGGGGTTTACATGCGCATTAAGGTGAGTTTGGCGTTTTCTGAACTTTTGGGAAACGCTGAAAACGCTTTGAAACGAGAACTCAGTTTTCAAATCTCTCCGGATTAATGTAGACGCCTCCTAAGGGTTAGGTGGCTCTTATTGCGGTCCCTAATTTGTTTCTCCGTTAGAAGTTTGTAATGTGCAAAATACCATCCATATCATTTGTTTAGGGTATGCTCAAAGAATGCGTCTCTTTATCAACAGGTTCTTCAATATCTGATGTGATATTAGCTCAGGTTTCCTTCACTGAGAAACTTCTGACTGTTTCTGATATCAAACGGACACTTTGCATAACCAGGATGAAGTAAACTTGCTTGGAAGCAAGGAGAAGTCTGTCAGGTTCTAATCTTCAATGGGGGCATTTGTGGCCTAATGGTTAACAAGTCCAAATGGTAACCCAAAGGTTGCTGGTTCGATTCCAGTATTGGCAGGAAATGACTTGAGCAAGGCAACTCGTGTACATTTCCTAAAGAAAATGTGAAGTGGTGCTTACAGTTGCAAAAAAACACAATTAGCATTTTGTTAGCACAATGCTAATATTAATACCATGTTGCTACCATTATTTTGTTAACATGATTAGCATTTTTCTAGCATAATGCTAACTACATGCTAACATTTTAACATGATTAGCATGTAGTTCGTATAATGTCAAAACAATTAGCATGCTGTTAGCATTAATGTTAAAACAATTTAATGTTAAAACGTGATTAGCATTGCGATAACATTATGGTAACATAGTTATCATTTTGTTAACATAATGATGGCACGATTAGCATGTTTGCTAGAATAATTTTAACATGATTAGCATGTTAACATAATGATAAAACAATTAGCATTAAGTTAACATAATACTAACACAATTAGCATGTTGTTAACATAGTTTGCATTTTGTTAGCATAATAAAAAACAATTAACATGTTGTTAACAAAATGTTAACACGATTAGTATAATGTTGCCATCACGTTAACATGATTAGCATAATGGTAACATTATTAGCTAAAACAATTAGCATATTGTTAAAAAAGGCTAACACGATAGTATAATGTTACCATCACGTTAACATGATTAGCATAATGGTAACATTATTAGCTAGTAGTTAACATTATTAGCTAATACAATTAGAATGTTTCTAACATATAATTAACACAATTAACATTTGGTTAGCATTATTAGCTAAATGGTTATCATGTTGTTAGCTTGATGCTAACACAATTAGCATGCTGTTAACATTTTCTAGCACATTTTGACTTGTTTGTATCATGTTATAACACTAAAACAATCACTATTAGCATGTAGCTATTCACTGTTAGCATATGTAGCATTTTGCAAGTACTGTTTGCTAGCATGATTCAAAAGACCCAACCCCATGTATGATGTTCTGATGAGTCACTACTGTGACTGTGCAGTGTTATAGTATATTCCAAATATAATCTCTTTAAGAATAACATTTGCTGATATATCTAATGTCCTTCCTCCTGAAACGTTAAACGTTAGTATTGTTCATTTGTTGTGCTGCTGCAATGTTACTTTCTGGCTCTTGAAAAAAACTTCCGACCACTTTTAATCCTGCAGTGATCTACCCGTAATAATGCATAATTTCATTATATCCACCTCCCACCACCTCTTTATCTGCAGACGATTTCGCCCACTGCTTCACAAATAAAACTACAACCATCAGCAGTCAGTTCCCACCCCACACACGCAGGATTTTAGATCACCCACATCCACGGCCGAACATCTTCTCTCTCCTTCTCTACACTCACTGAGGCAGAAGTATCTAAACTTCTACTCTACAGCCATACCACCAGCTGCCCTCTAGATCCCATCCCCTCACACCTCCTTTACAAGCGATCTCTCCTACACTCCTACAAGCACCATCATCAACACATCTTTCAGCACCGGCATCTTCCCTACCACATTAAAGCAGGCCCGGTCACCCCACTGCTTAAGAAACCCACTCTAGACACATCACCTGTAGAGAACTGCAGACCTATTTCTCTCCTGCCATTCATAGCGAAACACTTGAACGAGTTGTTTTCAACCAGGTTTAATCTTTCCTCTCACAATATAACCAGCTGGATATTAATCAGTCAGGTTTAAAAAGGGGCCACTCAACAGAGACTGCATTACTGTCGGTCACTGAAGCCCTGCGGATGGCAAAAGCTGCTTCCAGATCATCAGTCCTCATCCTCCTCGATCTATCTGCTGCATTTGACACAGTAAATCACCAGATTCTTCTGTCCACCCTCTCATCACTGGGCATCACAGGGACTCCACTCCACTGGTTTGAGTCTTACCTCACAGGTAGGTCCTTCAAGGTTGCCTGGAGAGGAGGTATCTAAAGCACATCAACTGACCACGGGGTTCCTCAGGATCAGTGCTGGACCTCTTCTCTTCTCCATTTACACTACATCACTGGGACCCATCATACAGGCACATGGCTTCTCTTACCATTGCTATGCTGATGACACTCAACTCTATCTTTCATTTCAACCAGATGATCCCACAGTAGACGAACGATCTCAAGCTGTCTGGCAGACATCTCGGCATGGATGAAAGAACACCACCTGCAGCTAAACCTAGCAAAGACTGAGCTTCTGCCTTCCTGCCAACCCGACTCTACAACACAACTTCACCATCCAGCAAGGTTCATCTCTGATTACCCTCAGGGTCAGTCAGAAATCTTGGAGTAATCTTTGAGGACCAGCTGTCCTTCAAAGACCACATTTCAAAGACAGCTCGATCATGCAGGTTTGCTCTGCACAACATCAGGAAGATCAGACCGTTCCTTACAGAGCATGCAACACAACTTCTCATCCAGGCCCTTGTCATTTCTAGGCTTGACTACTGCAATGCGCTCTGGCTGGTCTTCCATCGTGTGCAATCAAAACTCTTCAAACGATTCAGAACGCTGCGGCACGCCTTGTCTTCAATGAGCCCAAAAGGGCCCGTGTCACACCTCTCTTCATCTCTCTGCACTGGCTGCCACTTGATGCCCACATCAAGTTCAAGGCTTTGACGCCGCCACGGATCCACCACAGGCTCGGCATCGCATACTTCGACTCGCTCCTACGAGTCTACACCCTCACCAGAAGCCTTCGCTCGGGTAAGGAGCGAGGCTTATGGTACCATCACAGAAAGGCATGAAATCCTCTCCAGAACTTTTACATTCACCATTCCCGGCTGGTGGAACGGTCTTCCTAACTCCATCCGGATGGCAGAATCTCTGTCATCATTCAAAAGACTGCTAAAAACTCATCTCTTCCATGAGCACTTAATCTTATCATTAAAAAAACTCTTCTCTTCCTCTAATTTTCTATTATTCCTCCTATTCTAGCTTAAGGTTACTCTATGTAAAGTCCAAAACTTGGTATTTAAGGCACTTTTATGCTTTCTTCGCCTATTCATGACCGATCGCTTCCTGTACTCCTCAGTTGTAAGTCGCTTTGGATAAAAGCGCCTGCTAAATGCATAAATGTAAATAGCGTTTGTTCCAGCTGGCACAATTTTATTAAGAAACATAAAAAACTTTAGTCTACCGTAGCCAACAATAGCCTATCAGTTACCAAATAATTATGACAATAATCACAGCCAGATATAGCAGGCAGAGGAAATAAAAAAATCCATAATTTTATTACCGTATATACCCAAATATAAGCCGAGGTTTGTGTACTAAAAATAGGCTGAAAATGTGGGTCATCTTATATTTGCGATATAGACCAAATCACGGGGAAAGGGAGAAAGCAGAGGGAAACAGTAGAGGCCGCCAACACGATAGGCTACGTAAAAGTGACAGTTTACATGCACAGCATAATGACAATGCAAGTAAACCAGGTTTACATGACTTTATTAATAAACCGGGTTATTTCCTTGTAGTGACGTCAACAATAATAATGTCCGTATCGACTCGGACTATCCCAAATGTTACGCCAGTTGTGATGTAATAAAGCGTGCACCGTGTCAGCGGAGATTTACGGCTCATGCAGTTACAGAGGCAAAAACTCCTAGCCTGACCAGTTTATGCTTGCCGCTTATGACCTTACTGCGATAAAAGAAAACGGGTTCAGCGTTTACATGAGCATGTTCATTGTTGGCTTATTAGGCATAAATGGTAAATGGACTGCATTTATATATCGCTTTCAACAGAAGCTATGGCCATCCAAAGCGCTTTACATGTTTGCCTCACATTCACCCATTCATACACCGACGGCGTGTCAGCCATGTAAGGCGCCATCCAGCTCGTCCGGGAGCAGCTGGGGTTAGGTGTCTTGCTCATGGACACCTCGACACTTGATCCGTGGAACCAGGGATTGAACCACCAACCTACCAGTTTGTAGACAACCCAAATGAACCACTGAGCCACTGCTGCCTCTAAAGAACGTGCATGTAAACGCACGCATTGTTATGAATGAAATAAACAGTAAAGTGCGCCAGCATAAGTTCTGCACAGCTGTTCTTATAATGTCAGATGTGTTTGATTAAAAGCAGATGGTTTTTTCGATCTTCACAGTACCACAATTACATACATACATCATTATTTTTTGAAAAGGATATTCATTTTTCATTAATTTCTGAACTCATTGACAGTGCACTTTATTTTGTGACAAAATTAATCCAAGTATTTAATGAATGGTGTTAAAATGTTTTTTCCAATAAATTTATCAGTAGAATTTTCAAATAAAATTATTTTCTGTTGAAAACCAGATTTTTCCAACAAAAATATCCCCAAAAAAAAAGTCTGGAAAATGGGGAGAGGGGGGGGTCATCTTATATTCAGGGTCATCTTATATTCGGGTATATACTGTAAGGCGCTTGAAATCGCTCCAATGGCGGCAGCGAAGAGCGGGCGAAGGTATCTCGCTGCTCGGTGTTCTCAGCTGGGCAAAATGGATCTAATGCCAATTTGGTTATTTGGTCATTCATAATTCATATTTAATAGTTAGACACACATTTAATTATTCCGTTTAACCCTTTGTGGAAAGTACCCATTCATGATCTCATATAGATCGTTAATAATTCCAGAGTAAGTCAGAATAAATCAAAATGTAACAATTTATTAAACAGTCAGGTATAATTCCAATTACATAATCAATTCAAAGATCCTCAACACATAGAATACTCTTAAGTAAAGAGATGCGTTCCTGACTTTCCATAGGTTACGTAACGCTTGACTGGACACAACATTACGGGCGAATCTGATTACAAAATTGCGCCTCTGACTCTTCTGCTACGCTGCCTTTAGTATTCAGACCTGACAATAACTTCTTTCAAATGGTAACATATGTTAACAAAGGGAATTTACATTTAATCACTGTCTCAGACCTGTATTGACAAGACCAAATGGTTGAAAGCCACACCTACCATACTATATATGCAACATCTCTTTAAACTCTTAAAACCATTGTTATCTTCTTGAATATTTCTGTGGGGATGAGATATTTGTACCAGTCACACTAAGACATTTCCAATGATATCAAACACATATATATTGTTTAGTATTTGTTCATTTTAGATCATATAGATTTTTGGGTATATTTTCAATGGTCACAGCCATTAGGAAGTAGGATGGGGGGAGAAATAAATACATGTAAATTAGAGCCATTCTAAGTTGATTCACTCAGTGTGACGCTCGTCTGCAAAAAGTTTTCTTTGTCCTCAACCAGACAAGTCGGCAACACTTTTAAAGCCTTTCAATACTGTAATTATGAATTGTATTTCATTGTTTATTATTACATTTTTTGTAAAAATTGGTTAAAACTAGTTTTAAAATAGTAGGCTATTGTTCAAAGCATTGTTTTCCCGATTTCAATTCCTGTGTAACTGCATATATTATGTTGTCATTTACATACTATATCTGAATGTATATGGAGCGTGATAAAAGCTGACCTTGAAATTGGTGTTTAAGTGCACGAGCCGGAAATTTTGGGTGCACCTAAATAAAAAAGTTAGTCTGGAGCCCTGCTACACTGCACAAAACTCCACATTTGAACAGTCAATGCTGATGCTTTAACACATAATAAAACACTCACAGGCTCTGATTCAGAAGAGATTCACAGGTGGAACTGACCCATTGTTTAGCAATAGTCTCTGTGCACAGCCGGTCTTGTGCTCTCACAGGTTCAGGAAACTGTCCTCTGTAAAATACACAAATCCCACTGAACGACACGGATCTGATGAACTCGGCACGGGCGTGTGTGTAGACTGTACGATGATGACACCTATTGAATCTCAGGCTACGACACACGTTAGTATAGAAGAATAAACGGCATCAGCATGAGCTAGTGCTGAACAAATAGAGCGAGATGAACCGCACTTTGGTCATTGTGGTTTTTATAGGCCACACTAAAGAGAAAGAAAACATGAAAACGCATCACATGACCCCTTTAATACATTTATACAAATGTAACACAACTATTATTATAAACATGTGAAGATTACAATTTTATTGTTCAATGTTGTTTTTATTTAGTATTATTATGTTTTATAATTTTCAATGTATAATGTAAGTCAGGCTGTGTCTGTACATTTGTTCCAAGGAGAGATATGGATGAGCTGAAGTTTGCATGACATATTATTGTCATATGGTAGGGAGAAGGACACAGGGAGATAATTTTGGTCATACAAAGAATGCGTGTCCATGCAGGAATGTGCATGCATGTATATCACTGATGCATACAGGCTTATATTTTCCGCTGATGTATTTGTTTTGTGATATTTCCACTGATGTAAGCATGAAGTATAAGCTCTATTTTAAACATAGGACAAGTTTCCCTTCCTTCTAAGGAAGTTTCTTCCTAGTGAGATCCTCTGTTAATAGTATATAACATCCAAATTGAGTGCACTGCCTCAGATGAGACGGGACGATGGGAGACAGAGAGGGAGGATGGAGAAGGAGAGGGTAGAGAAACGGAGGAATGGAGAAACATATACAGCTGGCACGAAGACAACAAGTTTCTCTCCTATGCCTGATACATATGGCAATAAAGAGTTTTTGACAAGGCAACTGGTATCCGGTCCTGTGATTCAATCATAACGGGGACAAAGCTGAATTTTCAGATCAACAACATGATTATACACTCAAGCTTCCATTGTTTGTAAATGAATCTTTCATTAGTCTTTGTCTCCTCTGCTGGTCCAACACACACACACATTCAGGCTCTATATTCTCTCTGTGACAACACACACACCTTTTGAGTTTATACTGTATTTATAGAAATAAAATGGTTAATCTGTGAATGAGAAACTGTGATTTGCTGCTGTGAAATAAAAGGTGTTTCACTGCCGCCTCATCAGGTCTGTCAGAGGATCGTTGAAATCTAAATGAAGTCTTAATTTATAACAGTGAAGTCACTGTATCTTCAGTCTCTGTTGATTCTGTTGACTGTGAGTCTCTGTAGTGGATCCTTATTCACCATCAGATGATCAGCAGAACATCAGACTGGCATCAAATCCTAAAATAAAACACACACACAGTCACATATGCAGTGTGAGACATTACGTCTGTCACATCTTTTCATAAGAAAACTGAGCACTAACTAGATAAGCTTTATTAATTCATTCTCACACATGATAATATAGCTTCTATCTGATGCTCAAAGTCACTTTACAACATCAAAAGGTCATGAAAGGTCACTTCCACACAACGGACAGCTGATCCAGAACCAGCAGAAATGATCATTACACTCCACATTTCCTTTTATTTCTAGTGAGTAAAACAGCCATTTGAACTTTAAATGAAAATATGATGATGAAAACTGATAAAAACTATTGTTACCCTAATGTCTCCAGTTTATAATGTGGATCCTTTTTCAGACCCTTGAGCAGCTTCATTCCTGAGTCTCCTAGATTATTCCCATTCAAATACAGATCTCTCAGGTGTGAGGGGTTTGATCTCAGAGCTGAAGCCAGAGCAGCACAACCTTCATCTGTGACACCACAATAACTCAACCTGTAGAGAACAATGACACACATTAAGTCTATCTCCAAAGCTGAACATGACCACTTAAAGGGCACCTATTATGCAAAATTCACTTTTATAAGGTGTTTGAACATAAATGTGTGTTGGCAGTGTGTGTACACAACCACCCAATAATGGTAAAAATCCACCCACTCATTTTTTTAATCCCGTAAATCATAAGCAGTGTCTCAGCACAAGCCGCTTTCCAGATTCCAGTTTCCAGAGGCCCCGCCCACACGTGTTGATGGACACTGACATACTAGCACAGACCCCGCCCTCAGAGAGCTGTTCACAGTCCTCCATGTTTATCTCCTCCAGAGCATTAACAGGAGCATTCAAGTAAGAGATGTGTTCTTATTAAAGCTACTAAAGTTCAGTCAGTCGAGAGCAGTGAGTGATTTCCTGTTGTTCGGTTCATATTAACAGCAGATAGAGCAATACACACTGTATTAAACTGCTTTCACTTTAGTAACGACAGATGGATCTAATATACACACAGATTTCTGGAACTGCATACGTGCACAGGCACAACCAACTGTTTTCATCTGAACTTTGTGTTTCTGACATTACCTTGTGAGCATTTGGCAGTTTAATCGCAATAACATATGCAAGAGAACTAGTTTAATGACTACTCACGGATGTGCTGATATCAGCTCTGTGCGCATATGACAGGAGCATGTGTGTGTGTGTGTGTGTGTGTGTGAGTTGAGAGCGATAAGGCTGTAAATCGCATGCAGATGATATTTCATGATGATGAAGAACTGCTATGTTACATGAACATGTCTGCGATAGATATGATCATCAAAACACACAGATATCATGTTTCAGTTTTCATTGGCGTGTTCTGGTGTTCACGAGATGTGAAGGCTCCGCCTCTCGGTGGGAGCAGCAGCTCATTTGCATTTAAGGGGAAACACACACACAACAGCTCATTTTTCTTCAAACCCATAATTGGCATTTTCAACATGGTATATTAAATGATCTGTGAGGAATTTTGATCTGAAACTTCACAGGCACAATCTTGAGACACCTGAGACAAAAATGAGCATAATAGGTGCCCTTTAAACAAAATAAATAAATAATGCTGTCATTATGAAATATATATATAAATACTCATTAGTTCACGCTGTTAAAATACATCAGTTAGGATTAGAGGAGAGAATATACAGTTTGTACAGTATAAAAACATTATTCCTGTGGAAAGACCCATAAAACATGGAAACCCAATGTGTGTGTGTGTGTGAGAGTGTGTATGTGTGTGTGTGTGTGTGTAAGAGTGTGTGTGAATGAGCGTGTGTGTGAGTGAGTGTGCGTGCGTGCGTGCGAGGTGTGCATGTGTGTGTGAATTAGGTGTGCGGGTGTGTGAGTGTGTGTGTGTGTGTGTGCGAGTGAATGAGCATGCACGTGTGTGTGTGTGTGCGCGTGTCTGTGAGTGAATGAGCGTGCATGTGTGTGTGTGTGAGTGAGTGTGCATGTGTGAATGAAGTATGTGTGTGTGGTGCGAATGAGGTGTGTGTGTGAATGAGGTGTGCATGTGTGTGTGAATTAGGTGTGCGTGTGTGTGTGTGTGTGAGCGTGTGTGTGAATGAGGTGTGCGTGTGTGAGTGAGTGTGTGTGTGTGAGTGTGTGTGCGTGTGTGAATGAGGTGTGCCAGTGTGAGTGAGTGAGTGGGCATGTTTTTGTGAAATATCTGTGATGTGGGTAGTATGTGTGTGTGTGTGTGTGTGTGTGTGTGTGTGTGTGTGTGTGTGTGTGTGTGTGATGGGTAGGTTTAGGGGCAGGGGCAGTGTAGGGGATAGAAAATACGGTTTGTACAGTATAAAATGCATTACGCCTATGGAATGTCCCCACATTTCACACAAAACAAACATGTGTGAGTGCGTGTGAGTGAGCGTGTGTGTGTGTGAGTGAGCGTGCGCGTGTGAGTGAGTGTGTGTTTGTGTGTGTGTGTGTGTGTGTGTGTGTGTGTGTGTGAGACTATGTGTGTGTGTGTGTGAGTGTGTAAGAGAGTGTGTGTATGTGTGTGTTTGTACAGTATTGTTCAAAATAATAGCAGTACAATGTGACTAACCAGAATAATCAAGGTGTTTAGTATATTTTGTATTGCTACGTGGCAAACAAGTTACCAGTAGGTTCAGTAGATTCTCAGAAAACAAACAAGACCCAGCATTCATGATATGCACGCTCTAAGGCTGTGCAATTGGGGTATTAGTTGAAAGGGGTGTGTTAAAAAAAATAGCAGTGTCTACCTTTGACTGTACAAACTCAAAACTATTTTGTACAAACATTTTTTTTCTGGGATTTAGCAATCCTGTGAATCACTAAACTAATATTTAGTTGTATGACCACAGTTTTTAAAACTGCTTGACATCTGTGTGGCATGGAGTCAACCAACTTGTGGCACCTCTCAGCTGTTACTCCACTCCATGATTCTTTAACAACATTCCACAATTCATTCACATTTCTTGGTTTTGCTTCAGAAACAGCATTTTTGATATCACCCCACAAGTTCTCAATTGGATTAAGGTCTGGAGATTGGGCTGGCCACTCCATAACATTAATTTTGTTGGTTTGGAACCAAGACTTTGCCCGCTTACTAGTGTGTTTTGGGTCATTGTCTTGTTGAAACAACCATTTCAAGGGCATGTCCTCTTCAGCATAGGGCAACATGACCTCTTCAAGTATTTTAACATATGCAAACTGATCCATGATCCCTGGTATGCGATAAATAGGCCCAACACCATAGTAGGAGAAACATGCCCATATCATGATGCTTGCACCTCCATGCTTCACTGTCTTCACTGTGTACTGTGGCTTGAATTCAGAGTTTGGGGTCGTCTCACAAACTGCCTGTGGCCCTTGGACCCAAAAAGATCAATTTTACTCTCATCAGTCCACAAAATGTTCCTCCATTTCTCTTTAGGCCAGTTGATGTGTTCTTTGGCAAATTGTAACCTCTTCTGCACATGCCTTTTTAACAGAGGGACTTTATGGGGATTCTTGAAAATAGATTAGCTTCACACAGACGTCTTCTAACTGTCACAGTACTTACAGGTAACTCCAGACTGTCTTTGATCATCCTGGAGGTGATCATTGGCTGAGCCTTTGCCATTCTGGTTATTCTTCTATCCATTTTGATGGTTGTCTGCTTTTCTTCCACGTCTCTCTGGTTTTGCTCTCCATTTTAAGGCATTGGAGATCATTTTAGCTGAACAGCCTATCATTTTTGCACCTCTTTATAGGTTTTCCTCTCTCCAATCACCTTTTTAATCAAAGTACGCTGTTCTTCTGAACAATGTCTTGAACGACCCATTTTCCTCAGCTTTCAAATGCATGTTGAACAAGTGTTGGCTTCATCCTTAAATAGGGGCCACCTGATTCACACCTGTTTCTTCACAAAATTGATGACCTCAGTGATTGAATGCCACACTGCTATTTTTTGAACACACCCTTTCAACTAATTCAACTAATTGCCCAATTGCACAGCCTTAAGAGCGTGCATATCATGAATGCTGGGTCTCATTTGTTTTCTGAGAATCTACTGAACCTACTGGTAACTTGTTTGCCACGTATCAATAAAAAAATACTAAAAACCTTGATTATTCTGGTTAGTCACATTGTACTGCTGTTATTTTGAACAAAACTGTAAGTGAGAGAGTGTGTGTATGTGTGACTGTGTGTGTGTGTGAGTGAGTGTTTCTGTGAGAGTGTGTATGTGTGTGTGTCCGTGAGAGTGTGTGAGTGTGTGAGTAATGAGATGTTGAGCTCATCACTTTTTGTATTTTATTTTTTAGCTGGTGAAAGTTACAGGAGTACATATGGTGTGTGATATAAACACAATAATCATTGTTTTTCATAATTTACTGTCTTATATAAAATTGTGCCGATATGATTGGCGATATAGAGTTGTTTTATCCAAGGCTCAGCTTTACTGTATTTATAAGGTATACCATGCAATCTCAGCTGATGGAGGCGTATTGAGAAGACGAACAACACACGGCCCTATCCGACATCTCAGCCGACCCTATTCCCACCATCAGGAGCAGCATTCCCTGCTTCAAGTTCGCTTGAACAAATTAAACAAAACTGTATTTGAACACAAAGAAAACACGGAGTGCTCCACTCCTACAGCAAACCTCTTGCACACACACACACACACACACACACACACACACACACACACACACACACACTCACACACATTAGAAATAGCACATAGAATGGCAGTTAATGGAGTCTAATTAGGATGCACCGAATATTCTGACTTTTATCACCAAACAATACGGCCGAAATGTTGTGATGACGCAGAAACAGAAACCGCTGACCTGCACGTGCTGGTCTAAACCATAGAGGTCTAAACAAGCAACATGTCTGCGGTGTGGACGTATGTGGTTCATCTCACATCTGATGACGCATCTATAATATGGGATGTAACTTGAAAATAATGCTTTGTTTCTGTTTCTGTCGATGGATACACGTGCTGGCTCCTCAGTGATACACTACAACAACAGCGATAATAAAAGAAAACGTGGCAAACGGTCTCTCTCTGTAAACTTTGTTCAGTGCATGCGAGTGCTGCCGTATGTTGGAATATGACCAGTCGCTTTCCTCCGCCTTCACCGGGTGTAGAGCCAGAAGACGGAATGAGAACTCACGCTGTGAGAAGATCCGCCTCTGCACTCATCCGAAAGCGCACTCGTCTCACAGCGCATAAATATAGACCTTTTCACAACTTCCGTATTTGTGACCGGAAATACGTAATCGCCGTGGTAACCTACTTCCGCACCGGTCAGGGCAACAGGGAAACAAATGGCGCAAGCAACGAGCAGGAGTTATTGTAGCTACCGGGCTGTTCTTGTTATTCCCAAAAGCAGTCATATCTGTCGTTTCATTCCTTCCTGTTGATGGTGAAGTTCGACGGAAATGGATTCAGGCTATCCGGCGGATGAAGGAACAAACTTTCCTGCTCGTGTCCTACACTTTCTTTTACTGTCTGTGATCCTACATCCCTTTCAGCGCAAAGCGCATATGATGCACCTCTGTGGGGAAATATAAAACCAGTATTTTTTAAAAACTAATATTTCACTTATATTATTTTTACTACCATTATTTACTGATATCTATTTAAATGTTTTACAGGCTGTAGTATTATTTCACTGACAGAACTAACATTACTAAAATAAACACGCATGCTTAAATGGATGTTTGAGCCTCGCTTATATTATTTTATGTTCAAAATGTATGCTATTTGATTTAATGATGAGGGATATGTGTGTGTGCGTATATATACTTTAACATGATCAAATTAAGTACATTCACTTTTGAAAAATGCCTCCATACATATTGTGAATATATTTTGTTTTAAAATATATAACCGTGATGTTAATCAACATTATTTTTTATTATATTTTGTTTCATGTCTTAATATTTAGCATTTATTCATATTCAGTGATATGCCTCCTCTAAACAAATGTTGTAAACATATATTATTATTATTATTATAGATTGTCTTTTAAAATAAAAATATATCTATAATTTTATGAAAAGTATTATGTTGCATGTTAGAAAAATAGAATTGTGCACTGCGTGATGTTTAAACTATTTTGAACTGTAGCCAAAGTCCGGATATCATCTTGTTCAAGGAAGACGTGTCATAGCGCTGATTCTTCATAGATACGTAATCTGAGACTTATGGAAATAGGCCTAATTGTTCATTTCCATCAAATGTTATATTTCTTGGCAAATCCGTACGAAGTTGTGTAGACTCTCTGATCCATTTTCTCTGCCCGGTATGTTTTTCTGATGTGTTGACGCTTGACAGGAACTCCGCCTACGACCATTACGTATTTCCGGTTTTTGTGAGAAAGGTCTATTGAGTTCTCTTTCAAGTCTTGCGCTTAAACGGACAAACTCACACAAAAAGTATGTCAACATGTCCATCTTGATGAACTTTATACAGTCGAGAAAGACGACGCATATCCCTGCATCAGGTCTTAAAGGGGCAGTCGCTTTACTGCGATCTGTTTAATCTCAAACAAAAGACAAGGACATCACTCACTGCTCGTGATTGAATAGCTTTTGTAAGTTTAATAAGGATTAATCTTTCATTTAAACAGTTAAATATGCAGTTATTTTATGATTGATTACTTCATTACATTTCTTTGTACCTTTCTGCAGGCCATTAGGCCTGTACATTATTATTTAATGCACACATGAGTGAGGTCAAGTTCAACATTTTTAGTTTGAATTTTATTTTATACTGTTCATTGTTGCAATGTGCTAAATAAATATTTGCATAATTTGTAACTGATTTATTATTTGAAACTTTATTAATTTATACAATTGCAATGCCTTGGTTTTTAGTAAAGTTACACAGTCATAGCCATAAATGCAATGGTAATAATAATTGGCATAATTTCTTTCTGTGTTTCGGCCAAGAATTTAGATTTCGGTGCATCCCTAAGTCTAATGAGCCTCTCCAACTGTCAACATTTGAGTTTTGTCAGTTAGAGTTTGAACTGTCTCGGCTCATTTGAACATTTGAAATCAGAATCTGAGTGGACTGAAGGGACCCTTTTCACAGACTGTGATGACGCGCTTTAACGGTCATTAATATCGTAAATCCTGCAACGCTTTTTGTATTTTCATTTTTTTAATGTATGTACATTTATAACACTACTAGTTTGTATTATATTACTTTTGCATCAAATTATAAAAAAACAGCTTACCTGCTGTGAGTGTGTTTCTAATACAGCCTATGGGAGTGATTGTAAAATGACATATTTCTCTCTTTTCACTGCCGTTATCAATCTCACACAATATTTTCCTCTTTTGAAAGTTGTGAAATCACTATTGTTGCGTTTTTCTTTGCTATTTGAGCAAATCGAGACACAAAAAAATATTTAATGTATTCTCTCTTTCACCGCTATAAAAGTTAACCCAACTATGACGACTTCCGCCTGAGAAACCCGGAAATGTGAAAAGGGTCTATAAAGCTCTACGAGCCTGACGTGCTGATGACATGTATGCGCATGAATCACACACACACACACACACGCGTTGTTACATTTTTGGAGAGGTGTGTGTCAGGGCACGCCATAAGATACGCTGTGCAACACACAGCCTACGACGCAGCTACGGCGAACACTGACGCAGAAGCATAAACTGGGCTTTACTGGGTCACAATAATGAATATGATACTGATACAGAAGAACTTATTGCATTTTATTTAAACAATGAGCAGAATAATTACAAAAGAAAAAAAGAGGAGGGGCAGTCAAGCAAGACTCACCATAGCAACGCACCACAGCAACGAACCATAGCAACGCGTCATGGCAACGACATCTCAGACTGACAGATTGACTTTTGAGCACTTTGTTACTGTTTTGTACACATTGTCGTATTAAAATAATTCAAATTCTGTTTTACTAAGCACAATATTATTGATGATAATTGTTGAGAGGGAAACTTTTGATGAAGTTTGATAAAGGGCAGGGGCTCGAGCCCCCAAAGCCCTCCCCTTAAACATTTATTCTATTACACAAATATTATCAAACACATTTCCATGACTTTTCCAAAACTTTTCCAGGCCTGGAAATTGCTATTTTAAAACTCCATGACTCAAACGTCAGAACCTGACGAAAGTCGACTGAATGGGAACTCATTTTATTGGAAACCAATTAAAACCAGTATCATAATTAGTCTCATTTGATTTACCTTCTTCCACTAATCAAAACTATTCATAAAATAATGATGAAATATATAAAATAACTGTATGCCAACACTTTTATATGACCTAATAAATAAATATAGACTGTAAGCATTGAAATACATGATAAAATATGAAGACTATTTAATATTGCTGTTTAATAAAACTATTCAAGTGTAAATCATATCATAATTTGCAAAATAATGCAGAATCTATAAATACAGGCCCAATAGGCCCAATATACCCTTTGGCACATGACGCCCACTGGAGGGCACAGATGTATTTTCTATATTATTAAAATCTGGATAAAAGTATTTGTTTCATCTTATTGAGCTGAAGAATATGTGTTGGTCCTGTCTGGTTATCTGAGAATAAAAGGATTGAACACTTATTCCTGAGGGACTGGTGCATCTCCTCTGTAACGGACACCAGACTAGGAGAGAGAGGTTGAACTGAACCACACAGGTATTTATTGAACAGTAGTGTCAGGACTCGGGTTTGATCCTTCTGTTTCTTCCTCCTTTGTGTTTGTTTTTGTCTTTTCCACGTGTGTTTGCGCACAGCTGTTGGTGTTTCACAATCAGCGCGTCCGCTCGTTTTGCGCTCAGCGGTTTTTCCTTATGGCTTGATTTCTCTGCTCTATCGATCCTTTCTTTCCTTTTGTTCTCTGCCAGTGTGTTCTGGGCTGCTTGCTGTTCACCTGCCCGTTTTCTTCTTGTCTAGTTTTGTTGTTTTATTTGATTTTGTTTTCTGTTTCTCGCTCATATTTTGTCTCTGCCCAGTTGTGTTGCGGTTCCCTGTTCCTCTCCAGAATTCCCTGGTCTCGGACGGCTCTCTTACTGCTGACCATCTGGACTGTTACTGACGCTGGAGTTTGGATTTCTCTGGGTTAGCGTTTGCCTTTCCGGACTGCTTTCTGCTGTGAACACCTGCCTGTTTCTGATCCTGTTTCTGATCGTGAGTTGGGATGTCCCTGTTGGTTTTGTTTGCTCTTCGTCTGACTATCCTGCTTGTCTGACACTGATTCCCACCTCATGATTTGGATTTGATTGCCCTGGATTCTGACCTCCTGCCTGCCTGACCATCCTCTTCAGTTCAGAGCTGTTCTGGAGTCTTTATTATTATTGTTAGGGATGCACCGAATCCAGGATTCGGGTTCGGATTCGGCCGAATATTGGGCTTTTTGACGGGGTTCGGTTTCTGCCGAATCTCAGAATTTTTTCCCACCGAACCCGAACCCTAGGCTTGCTCTATGTGCGCGCCACTGGTCGAACGTAATGACGCCGCCGTTGAAAGTGAAAATGGAACTCATGAACAGAAAACGTGGCAGTAGGCTACTTTAAGTTTAATAAAAAAGCGATTCAAGTCGAGCTACATGTTCAATTTGCAATGCCGATTTGTCTCGTTATGACAAGGACCCTAAACAATTATCCGCTGTTAAATCATTTGCGTATGAAACATCCGAGAGTATACGAGCTGTGCAGCCTCGGGAAGCGCCTTTCATTTGCTTTAAGGAGCTGTAAGGAGCTTGTACTAGGCTACTTCTGTATTTTTCGTTCAAATGGTCCCCACACAGTAAGCTTTTCCATTGCTTCATTTTGCGAGATATATCTGGTTTGTAGTTGCACATGTCGACGCGCTCCGTGAGTGAACAAATAACGCTATACAGCAAATTTTTCTTAACCATGCATCAAAAAACAAACAAACAAAAGCGTTAAAAACATTTAAACCGTTTAACTGGTAGTATTAATCGGTCAAAGTTCTTACTTTCGGTTAACGGTTAAATGGTCTATAGCATCCCTAACGTTACACTGCTGTGGACGTTGTTTAGCCTACGCCGTTCAGGCCCGTCGCAAGGGGGATGCGAGGCCCTGTGCGAACGTGATATGCGAGGCCCAGGGGTATATTGGGGGCCAGTTGCTGTAGTGACGAAAAATATGTTGTTTATGTGAATATTAAAAAAATAAAAAATAAATCTTATAGCCTATCCATTTTAACAGCAATGAGTTAAGTTAAACTGTAACTGAACTGCACAGTGCGCCTATTTCGAAGCTTAAATAGCCTATATGTTCTAAATTATGAATTGGTAAAAAGCGTTTGTCAGACCTGTAGCCTATTCACTTGAGTTAGTTTGTACTACTCTCTCAGTAGCCGCGTTTTCATTACATATTTGCTTTTGCGTTATTCTAGCCTACTGAATGTCGATAAAAACTAGGCTTCTGCGAACGGCGGCGCGTTTCCATTAACCGATGTAATGCGCAGTGCCGTCGCTGGTCACGTGCCCTAAGCGCGATCACTTGCTGATGGTGAATGACCATCACTTGGTGCTGAGATAATGATCTTGTGGTGTCTCCTTTCATTAAAAAAAGGAGCACCCCCCTGAGCACTTGGTTCCCCTGGCAGCGCGTGATGCAGCGTTATGGGAGTGGCGGGACTGGTTAGGCGAATAAAAGCGTTTTTTCCACTCGTGAGAAGTCATTCGAAAAAGTATGCCATGCACGTAAGTCGGTAGATTTATGTATATCCCAGCCACCCAAATAGCCATTATTTTTAATGAAAGGAGACATAGCGTGTTATTCAAGCATTAATTCAAATTAAAAGAGCGAAATGTTTGAATTTGCATGTTGGTAAGTTTTTTTAACCATTTCGTTATTTTGGCCTTGAATTTCGTTTGTTAGAAATATGAACCGAATTTAGAAATTATTTTGAAATTAAAAACTTTGCGTTTAATAACTAAAATAATTTTTTGAAATTAAAATTTGGAGCACGCAACATAATCTGTTCCCTGAATTAACTGACTTGTTATGGTGACTGTAGGCCAACACAAATAAAAGTAGACAGTTTGTAGTTTATAATTATGTCTTGCACTTTTCAGTATGGCTAAAAATTATGGAGTATTGTGAATTATATCCGCTGTCAACAAATGTCTATCAGAAGTGTCGGCCACGTATTTAGTTAGGCTATGTTTAAATATTGGCCTATAATATTACTTTTTAAATGTCGGATGTTGATTATGAAAGTGAGCAGCATGTGCAAGATAGGCCTTGGCTATACATAAGATGCGCATGTCTGGAGACATGGAGTGGGGTCGGTCAGACATGATTTATTCGTTCCGTTTTTCAATGAGCCCGGATTTCTAGTGTAGCCTATTTACTTGAATGTCTTAAGTAGTCTAATATCTATAGTTTCAGAGGCAGCTAAAATCAGAATTTAAATGGCCTGAATAAAGCTCTCTACGAGCCTGATGTGCGGTGCCGCGCTGAGTGACATATATGCGCGTGAATCGCTGTTACATGCGCAGTCTCGCGCAAAGAAAAATATAGTAAGTTAGTCTACTGCATAATACAAATCTAACCAGCAGAATAATACAGCATCGCGGTGCACTTTTTAGCTAGGCTATGTCTTTTCACTATTATAGTATTTTGAAGGACATAAACTTTAACTAGCTTTTTACATCAGTCAGCTGTCACTACCTTGCGCAAGGCCCCGTGCGGTCGCACACTTGGCACAGCCCTTGCGGTACTGACTTCGTTAATGTGTTTACTGTGATGATGGACTGAGGATGGGACAAGGATTCGGTATTCGGTTTCAGATTCGGCCGAATCTTAGCCAGTGGATTCGTATTCGGCCGAACCCCAAAAATCTGGATTCGCATATCCCTAATTATTGTTTCAATAAATTGAAGTTAAGCATTCTTCTGCTTTTGGGTCCTCCTTCCTCAGATCGTCACAAGTAGTGAAATGTTCAAGAGGAGTTCATCCATTAGATATTTTAAATAACCAACAACAGCGTTTCATGCTTTGTAAGCGGTTGCAGAGAGTACGTTTGAGCCGCGCGTCTCAATGTATATTATATTATGTATTTTAACAGTGTTGTTGTATAAAACTACATGATTAATTGCTTTTGATACTTTATTTGAACCAAATATTATTGCCCCATTGTTATTATATTTGTATTTTAAGTCATTTTAAAGGCCATTGTTTGCTTAGGTCTATTTTTCTTGCCACAAAAAAATCTGATTACTCGATTAATCGTCAAAATAATCGACTGAATACTTGATTACCAAAATAATAGTTAGTAACAGCTCTAAATGTAACAATAGTTTGATTCACCTATTCCATTTTGTTACTTTATGAATAAATTAAATTATAAAATTCAAAGTGTGACGCTCAGGTGACGCTCATTTGCAGTCACGCCACCGGCCTCGCACCGTTCTCTCACGGCTCTCGCCCGCCCTGCTCGTCACACACAGAGACTCAGTTTCATGTCAGAGTCACGTATGATCTTACCTCAGTGTCTCCAGTTCACAGTGAGGATTCTCCAGTCCAGCAGAGAGCAGCTTTACTCCTGAGTCTTGTAGTTTATTCCCAGACAGATTCAGTTCTCTCAGGTGTGAGGGGTTTGATCTCAGAGCTGAAGCCAGAGCAGCACAACCTTCATCTGTGACACCACAATAACTCAACCTGTAGAGAACAATGACACACATTAAGTCTACCTCCAAAGCTGAACATGACCACTTAAACAAAATAAATAAATAATAATGCTGTCAATATGAAATATATATAAATACTCATTACTTCACGCTGTTAAAATACATCAGTTAGGATTATAGGAGAAAATATACAGTTTGTACAGTATAAAAACATTATTTCTGTGGAAAGACCCATACAACATGGAAACCCAATGTGTGTGTGTGTGTGTGTGTGACAGAGTGTGTGAGTGTGTATGTGTTTG